>VZRU01010115.1:340558-389054 GCA_013398155.1 Pedionomus torquatus | reverse complement strand
GACCTTGGTTGTTCTACCAATAAGTATAAGCAAGGGCCTCTCTGCATACCATCCCTTGGTATAATCAGGTCTTATCACTGCAAGACGAAACAGTTCTGAACAATGTGCTGTTAATTTCAGAGTTTAGTTAGTTAGAAGAGGCCCAGCTAAGAAAGTAAAATTGTAAAACAGAAAATTGGTTCATTTTACCTCAAACCAGGACAGTGGAGAATGGCTGGAGAGCAGCTCTGAGGAGAAGGACGTAGGAGTACTCGTGAATGAAAAGTTTAACATGAGCCGGCAGTGTGCACTGGCAGCTCAGAAAGCCAACCATATCCTGGGCTGCATTAAAAGAATTGTGATCAGCAAGTCAACCATGTGAGGTGGTTATCACCTCTACTCTGCACTCATGAGACCCCACCTGGAGTACTGTGTCCAGTTCTGGAGTCCTCAGCAAAGAAAAGACATGCAACTGTTGGAACAGGTCAAGCAGAGGACCACAAAGATGATTAGAGGGCTGGAGCACCTATCCTGTGAGGACAAGCTGAGGGATCTGGGGCTGCTCAGTCTGGAGAAGGCTCAATGGAGACGTCATAGCAGCCTTCCAGTATCTGAAGGGAGCCTACAGGAGAGCAGGAGAGGGACTCTTTGTCAGGAAGTGTAGTGATAGGACAAGGGGTAATGGTTTTAAACTAGAAGAGAAAGAGAGCTTTAGATTGGATGTTAGGAAGAAATTCTCTCCTGTAGGAGTGGTGAGGCACTAGAACAGGCTGTCCGAAGAAGTTGTGGATGCCCCATCCCTGGAAGTGTTCAAGGCCAGGCTGGATGGGGCTTTGAGCAACCTGGTCTGGTGGGACGTTTCCCTGCCCATGGCAGGGGGGTTGGAACTGCATGATCTTTAAGGTCCTTTCCAACTCTAACCATTCTAGGATTCTATGTTGCACTTCTACCATTGCCCATGGAATGTCAGGAATGATATCAGTCTTTGATCCATGGTGAAAGTAAACAGGTAACATTGTTCACTTCTCTTGCCACCACTTTTGAAAAAAAAAAAAAAAAAAGAAAGATATGGAAAACTACGGAATATAAAGAATATGAATAACTATGGAAAATAAAGTACTCTAATAGTACTTCCAGAAGAAAAAATTCAGAAGTCAGAAGTCATGAGACTGTGAGAAATGTCTTCTCTTATGTAAAAAGGCAAGTCTCAATTATTCACTGTCATGAGGCTTTATAAAATTCCTTTGGCTCAACATCCTTGTGAGAGTGAGTTTTGCCACCCTTTAAGAATTCTTTACCAAGACTGTTGATTGCAGCCCACAATCAACACATGAGTCCCTGGCAGAGGACCCAGAAATGTGATGGTCTTACGTGTTGAGCATTATGAACGTGCCTAGGGAAAGATGCACCATAATAAATGTCATGGGGGATGAGAGCAGACAGTTAACAAACTCATTTAATAGTGTGGCTACTAAGTCTGCATTACACAGGTCTACTTTTAATCCTGGCTGAATTAAGCAGGATGCAGACTGCTTATATGTAGGAGGTTAATTAGCAACAACTTGAGACATTGTCTCTCTGCTTGCAAAAGGAAAAAAAAAAAAAAAAAAAAAAAAGCTTTGTTTCCTGGCAATGCAGTTTTTTCCAGCCTTCTGAAATTTCTTGGATAGATTTTACTCATGTCTTGAATGGTAACACATTCTGTTTGCCACACTAAGTTTTAAAGGAATAGATCCCATTAACCAAAGCACAGATGGTAAAACACAAACAGGCACAGCATTCAAACTTCATATTTCAGTACAGAACTTTTAGGCTAATTTTTATTGGGTCAAGCTTTATCCTTTGGCCTTGGAGGATGTCTCAGAAGGTTTAGAATCAGTTTCTCCTATGTCACCATGACCTTCTGCTTTAGTTGTTGTCTCTGTTACTGCCTGTGTTGATCCCTCTTACAAAGGAGCTCATGACACCTATAGCAAATGAACACATTTATACCACAAGAGACCTGTACTCTCATCTAACCTTGCTGCTGGCTGTGCAGTGGGACCAACACAAAAAGCTAAGAGAAATCATTGCTGTGACCCCAAAGCATATGAAGTTGTTTAAAAAAAAAAAAAGAACAAAACAAAACAAAAAACATAATACTTAAGAAAATATGGAAATATTTGGGTCTTTTACTTTGTCTTTTTGGTTCACTGCACTTAGGCTATGTTTTAAACTTCTTCCCAGCAATAGGAAGACTGAAAACATTCTCACCTTTCTAAATGAAAGCTGAGATGACAATATAATCACTTGTCTCTGAGAACTGAGGCTTCAAATAAACTAATTGCTAAACTGCTACCAAATAATATTCTAGTGGTATTATCAATTCATGATCAGTCATGCTTCAGTACAAGCTACAAAACTCAGCTCAGGTAAATACTGAAAGCTCAGTTCTGCTGGGCTCCACTTTATTCTGTGAGTGTCCTTTATGACCACAGGTACACTCAACATAGAGCCAAACCCCGTTTCAGGACAAAGGGACTTGCCACCAACATGCACCCATAGACCCTAATGCAGTACTATTGTACTGCTTATTTTACAGCTTCATTTCCAACGTACTTGAAAGGTATGCTCCTGGAGAGCAGCCTATAATGCCAATATTTATTTAAAAGTTAAAATCCCTTTTGTAGCAAAGATGCCTCTCTTTTAAGCTTGATAAATTGAACTCAGATAAAACTCTTCTAAAGTATAAACCTTCTGCCTAACATCACTCTTTCACAAAATAGTAAGTTACCTCAACTCCCAAATATACTTACAAATTTGAAGAGACATTGCCACAAAATGCATACAAAGCCAAACCAAAGGTGAAGCCATAATCACAGCTTTATCTTCCTAATTGGGATGAAAAATCACTACCTAGAAGACACTGGAAATACTTAACAAGAAAAATAAGTTTCTTACCCTCAGGCTGACACCAGTAATTAAAATCTTTGTCTTTTTATTTGAAAATATTATCCCATTTGTGTGTAAGATAAAACACTCAGTAAGAGTAAAGAGACCTTGTAAAATTATCTGTAGTTTAGGTTTCAAATCTGAAAGAAGCTATCTGGCAGATTTATTATAGGTCAGTTGTCAGAGCAGATTTTTTGAAAAAAAAAACACCAAAAATATTACAAAACTCTTACATTTTCTGTGAAGTTCTTGAAATTCAGAACAGCCTACTTATGGAAGCCTTGCAGGTTTGGGATGGTGTTTTTTCATTATTAGCTTTAGGATTTCTTATAACCAAAAGTAATCTTATTTTTATCGACAAAGTCTGTTTTAGCTGTGTGCTTGCAAATTTCGTGAGACTCACTTTCAACTAAATGATTTGAATTTTCTATTCATACACTTAAGACTGTAATCACTAGAGCTATTTGAAAAAATTGTATCACAGGCAAGAGCACACAAGAATTCATTCTATTTTAGGCTATGAAAGAGGGAGACATTTATTATAATTCTTGTAGGGGAGAGAGGTTATGACAATAAAAGTTAAACAACACCTACAGACATCAACTGCATTGTGAAAAGCTTTTTCTTTTAAAAAAAACCCTGAAAATTGTCACATATTCTAATGGTTTTGCAGCTGTCTTTTATAGTCACAAATTCATCCATGTGTTCAGATTATTTTTTGTTTGGTACCAAATCAAATTAGAAATATTACACCTACTTATGAACAAAATAAAACACAGGTATCCACATGTATTTTAATAATGTTAAGTAAGTCATACATGTGGTCACGCAGAATCAGACCGAGCCACATCTTTCCAAATAATTCAACTGATATCTGTGGTTTAACCTACAGGGTGATGTAGGTCCTAATTTTACTCAAGGCATCACAATCTGGCCCATAACTTTTTCTGTTTGGATACATTAAAACCAAACAAGCATTACCCCTGCTGAGCGTATATGGAGACATGACTGTGTATTAAGTGACAACTATGGGATGATTCTCTGTAATAATCTCCTGCAAAAGGTAATTGTGAGCTTTGGAATGGTCTCTCACCTCCGTCATTTGTAGTAGCTTTTTATACCCAGCAGAGATGAAGCCCTCTGAAGCCCTTCTCTTTGTTTTGTGAAGTTTTGTACACCTCCCAAAGAGTGACACACCTAAAAAGCACCATCTTTTTCTTCCATCCATCAGGAAAATGTTGGGAGTCTGCCAAACAATGACATGAATGTTCACAGTCCCTTCTGAAATTGTCTCAAAACTATCTCAACCACAACAGTAGATGCTTAATAGAGAACAGATGGGACAGATGGGCTGAGAGAGTGTAACAGAGCTGGCATGGGCCACCATCCTTGCCATGCCCCCAGCCCGGATTTCAAGCATGGCACATAGCTCAGTGGGAATGGGGACAACCAGGGGCTATCTCGGAAGGAACTGGAAGATGCCGTCTTCTAGAGGAAGACAGGAAGAATCTCACTTTTGCTGAACAATGATGTAATGCTTTTTCCCATGTCATAATCACCTTTTAAAGATCTGAGGTGTAAAAACAGCAGACACTTTTTTGACCATTTTCTCTGGAAAATGTGAGTTCACCAGCATCATTTTTCAGAGCAATGTATCAAAATGGATGATTCTCATCAGCAAAGCTTTCTCCTGTATTAAATAAAAGTATGATTCAATGACAGCAAAAGAGCCTTTCCCAGCATATCTTCGAAGAGAGAAGCTCTTACGTAATGTGGGATACAGTATATACCTGTTCTCACCTTGGAACTGATCTCTACTAAGCATAATAAAAAGAAAAACAAAAAAATCATTGAAGTTTAATTCTCCAAAGAGGAAAGTGAGGTATCTTTAAACTTTTGCTGCCTGAAAAATTAGACAGCTTTCTCAGCAAAAAGAAATGCAGGAACACTATTGGATTTTTTTTTTTTTTTAAAATTTGTTCCTTTTGTTGTTAAAAGCTCAAAATTGTGAGGCTGTGTTAACTAAAATATATGTTGCTCTCCTTCTTACCACTATGCAAGACATAAGTGTTATTCACTTTAGAGATGAATAATTTTGAGGCTTGAACACTGCTCATGTAGGCAAGGCACTATCAATGAATTTGGACAACAAAACTTCACAGAACAAGTAACTACATCTTTGTGTACCTTCTCATATCACTGTGCCCCAAACATCCAAACAGCTCAGCTATTGTATTAACATATGACTAAAGCCATTGGATAAATAATTTAAGCAGAAAAACTGAACAATAACTGGGAAATGTGTAAGAGCGTTTCAGTACAAGTCTGAAAAGCTTCTGCCTGAAGCAATTAAGAAGGATGCCTTTACCAATTAAAACTACCCTAATAGGTATGACAGCAGCTATAAAAGTATTGTTTGCTGATTAAAGAAACAAGAAGTTGATGACAAATATAAAACAGAGTGTAAGGATACTAGAAAATTGATAAGGGAAGGGAAGAAAAACAACTCAATCTATCATTCTGCCAAAGCAAATTACAATTATGGGGAAACCTGCTTTTAAATTAAGACAGAAAGGAGTCATAAAATGGTGCCTCCAGAAACTTATAGTTCAATATCTGGAAAAAGGACAGATGATATGACTGTATGATGGTGAAAAAAATGCTCCCTATAACAGCATACTTAAGCAAGGTGTTAAAAAAAAAAAAAAAAAAAAAAAAAAAAACCAGCTAAAACTATACATTATATGTGTTGAGTTGCTGGGGAAGCTCCAAAGGATGGGGAGGAAAAAAAAAACCCAAAAAACCAGAGAGCTAAGTTATGATGATATCTTAAAAGAGTCAACAGAAAGTAGAAAAAATATATGTCAGTGTCCAGACTCTTAATAAAGAATTTAACTGGAGTGAAAAACTCATGTTGATGAGTATGGGTCTATGAAAAGTAAATCGTTAACAACTTTATGCTTCTTTTTTACAAAAAAAAAAATACATTGACTGATAAAAATAATAAAGTCAATGAAATATATGTTGCCATATGATATACTTCAGCACCAATGTGACTGCTTCTAGGTAATTGGGGCCTGATTGTGTGTCCAACTGGATAAACTGGTTCTTCTGAGAACCAAAATATATGTAAAACAGGTCTTGAAAGAAAAGTAATCCAGACCCACTGCAGCTCCACAGCAGCAGCAACCTTTTACGTTGCTATGAAACTAAATATGAAGCTCCAGAGGCACTTATCCTCTCACCTCTGGATCTACTCCTGTTCCTTTGAACTGCCTGCAGCTGCTGAAGACCTACAGCTGACAAGGAGACCAGAAGATGGGGAAGTAGATTTTTCTCTCAAGGAGAAGGAAATGGAAGATAAGACATAAGGTGCTAAATTCTACTTTCTTCCTCCTTTTCACCCTCTGATACGTCACTGGAAGATGTGAGAAAAAAAAGAAAAATGGATAAAAGAAAGAGAAGCGAATCAAGTCTTAATTTTTCCAGCCAGAGCAGAAGGAAACTCAAGGCTTCTGACATCATTAAGAAACATACTGCACCAGGGATGCTGGTAATGCTGCTCCAGTGTGTCTTCCTGTTCCTACTTTTGCCAGTTCCACTGTCCTGCTGCCAAATCTTCTCAAGTCCCTACAGGAAAGAAGAGAAGTGAAAAGAAAGGGCAATAGTGCAAGGGCATGGTTTCCAAACCAAATTTCCCCAGACCTTTTGCTTGCATCCTTTCTTCTGTCATAGTCTAGCCAGAGGCTGACCTCCAAATCACATTGTCTAATGACTGCTAGAACTGCCCTCTTCCCTCATTACTCAAACTGTATCATCATACTTTGCATCTTTCCACTAACTGAGTTAACATATTATTTTGCCTTCCTTATTAGACTTCACCCCATTGCACTCCTCTAGCTATCAGATGTGCAAGTTTACTTTGCTGTCAAGGTGTCCCCTCGGTCTCCCAACCCCTGCAGCCCCAAGCAGGCACATGCACACTCCTCTCTGCCAAGCACCTCATTGCTGCTCCCTGCCATTAGGAAAAAACCCTTCACAAAATCTTGCTTTGCAAACTACATTCAGGCATATTTTGATCATGATACCTACAGATAGTAGCAGTCCCTTGTGGCAAGGCAAGGAGTGGTGTGAGATTACTTGCAGTGAGATTACTCAAGAAAGTCAGCAGGCAGAAGTCATTACATGAGGATACTCTCTTGCAAGAATCAAGTGACTCTGATATGCTGCAGCCACGATAGGCACAGCTTTATTAAACAGTTAATTCACTTTCCCCAAGTGTCCCTGTGTAACATGGCCTCTGCTTGCAATACAGTGCTCGTGCTTGCAACTTGCTCACAGCACATTTACCTGTTGCAGCCTTTGGTTGCATTTGTTCTGAAATGCCTGTGAACTTTGTCTTTTCTTTTACATGTCTATACAGTGTCTAGGGCAAGGTAGCTTTGATCTTTTAGTGAGGTTCTTAAATACTACCATGATATAAGTGGCTAATAGAAACAACAGTCAGGAATAAAGTTACATTTTTAAGGAGTAACAAGAGGCTCATCTTCAATGTTTGGTTAAAATCCCGCAAAGACTATGGGTTGTATGACTCTTCCAGCACATACAACTTTACAGAAAAATTAAGTTTTACCCAGTGGACGCTTACTCTCCCTTTAGCCACTGAGATAACAGAAAGTACAGTTTAAACATAAATCTAAATTTTGTTCATTGGTTCTAGTTCGTCTCTCCCACATAATAGAACATAAATGTAATATAATAGAACATAAATCTGATCACGCAGTTTGGATAATATCATTGTTCACTTTATAGCCATGGCTCACCGTCACACTGGACAAGATCACACAGGGGATAAGGTCACAGAAACTCTCTGTGTGTCTTCTACCCCGTGATGTTATCAGGTACTCAACCCTAAAGCAATAGAAACACATTGATAAAAAGAGGGGAAAGGGAACTGTGATAATAAATCAACTCAACTGCAGAGAAAGTGCCAGGGAAAACAATATTGATTTTTTTTTCACAAGTCAGCGCACAGATTTGTCAGACAAAAGAATAGAGATGTCAAAACCCACAGAATCAAACACACCAATATTAAGAAAAAAACAATCCCACTACCTACAAAATGCTAGAATGTGTGCATAGCAATGTTTATCAGGAAGAGGAATGTTATTTTATCATACTCAGAAGATTTAAAGGAAATCTTTATACAACCTGTTTTTAGCAGCTACTGGTTGCACCTCACAGGGATTTTACATTGAAACATCTTAGTAGGGTCAGGCAGAAGGAGAGTCAGGGTCCACTGCAAAAGCAGCTCTGGCCCAGTGAACAAAAGATGCTTCACTCCTCACCTAAGGGAGGTGACTCTCTGGTTATCAGCAGTGACCATGCAGTTACCTCCCCAGGTGGTAGTAAAGTATCTTGCTTCCCTTCAGTGACTGAGAGGAGCTTTCTTTCCAAAATGGTCACATTGCACTCCTAGAAAGTGGGGATTGGTCAGGGCAAGTCAAGCAGACAAGACTATATTGGAGAGAGATTTAAGTTCTATTACACCAAATAAATTAAGTCTTAAAATTATATAACCAATTATAATAAACATACTGGATAACCTCATAAACTTTGATCTCTTCCTGAGGATCATAAGAAAATAGTAGTTGTATGAAATGACAAGTGTAAGAGTAGAAATAACTGGCAGTTTAGAACAGTGATTCATCTGCTAACACTTATCTTTAATAAAAAGAGAAACTAACGTCAGAAGGAGGATTACTTCAATTATTGTATCCCACGTAACAGAAGTCCTTGATTTCATGCAGTTCCTCTACTTTGTATTCCCAAAACCAGTTTGGCTACATCAATTATTTCAGAAAGATATTCAGAATTTATTTGACGACTTCGTAAGGTGTAGAAATCATAGATTCCGTTGGTAATCTATGCTAATGTTTCAGTGCCCTCACTGCTAAAAATTAGGCCTAATTTCTTATTCAAATTTGTATGCCTTTAACTTCATGCAATTAATCTTTTATTTCTTAAATTAGAGCACACGATTTTGTTAACAGGAAAGTATTTGGGCATTATAATCATGTCACATTCAAATTTTCTTTTTTAGAAAAATAGAAAAATTGAATTTCTTTAAACTCACTTTCGTCAGCACACAAGTTATTTTTGTGACTCTTTTACTCAACCCTTCCAATACTTTTTAACTCTGGAGCTGCAAGGGGCTGTTAATCACGTGGCTCTAGGCTGGACCCATGGTTGTCTGGAGATGTTTCCCCAGTTCACAAGAATTCAGTTCATTTCATGCTACTGCCAGAAGATTACCAGGCATTGAAATGACTACATGTCATTGAACATGAACAATGTTTGGGCTAGACTGGCCACTGAAATGAACAACAGATGCTCCGAGTGCATCTCTCTTCAGGGAAAGGAGGAAGAGAGAAAGAGACTTATAAGTTTAGAAAAGAAACCAAATTAATGTAATACATATACAAAACTTTATCATGCTCCCCAGATGACAATCACACCACCAGCAGCCACTGGGAAAGCCCCAGGCTGGATTAAGAAATGAATGGGAGCCAAACTCATGAACTCACAGATCCAGACAAAAGGCAGCTGAATAGAGTCTCTTCCTTAGGCACTGGCCACTGAAGAGAGAGGTTGATTCTTTGATCTCTCAGCTGTTGTACTGAGCATGATGCAGGTAGGATGGAATACCCTGTTGGTCAGGTTTGGGTCACCCATCCTGTCCACTCCTCCCTGCAGGTGCAATACTACACTATTCCATTTCCAACCCTCCAACAGGGCAAATAACAAAGTGAGCTGACTTTGGTTGTTATCAATGCATATAAGCAAGAACGTCTCAGTAGACCATTCCTGAAATTACTGATCAGAAATGGGTTCTGTTTTACCTCAAACCAGGACAAAGGTACAAACTACTACTGAACCACAAATCAAGCCCCTGTAAAAACACTCTCCTTTAGCAACTGTTGGTGTCCTTTACTCTAAATTTGGCATGCTGTTTTTATTTGCTTGGGCTTACTTTTATTTCCATTAAATGAGAATCAATGTTGAATAAGAATAAACCTGCACACCTGCTTCACCTGCACAGATTGGTCACAGGAATCATATTCAGGGAAGAAAGTATAATTTAAGCAGCAGACCAATTCTGGGCCTCATTGCAAAGGTAAATAGCAGTCTTGATTTTCAACACCTGTCCTTCACCAGTTGCCAAAATGCTAAAAGAATTGTGATCTTTCAAGTATTCTTGCATTTTCTTTGTACATTCTTTTCTGTGATGAGATTTCTGTTTTATTTGTCCCTCCTTTCAGTCTCTGAAATGGTTATTTCAAACACAGAAATGTCATGCACAGAAATAGTTAAAATCTATTTTATCCCCAGGTATTCAATATTCTCTCTCTGCATACTCAGCAAATCCGTTCAAATACTAGCTATCCTGATCTCAATAAACCCTCTTTTTCTGACAGTAGTTCCCCCATTGTAAGCTTTGCAAATTTAAAATATACCCACACCATGAGCCACGAAGCAAAACACTCCTGTGCCTGAGGTTCCCCTCTCACAGAGACACTTACAGTTACTAAAGAAAGGAAAAGTGCAGTGCATCATAGCCAATTTATAGCAGGAACTTTCAGCAGAGTGAAACGGTTCCCTGTGCTGTGAAGTCTTCACGTAGCATCGTCAGCCACTGATCCCACCACTGAATTAGAACCTTTTCACAGTGGGGAGACTGCACAAAGTTTGAGACATTAAACTGCCAATGTTTGAGAAGGCTTACAGTTAATTTTGTTTTCTTAGCACAGTATGGAAACAACTCTCTTTCCATGATCTCTTCATGAAAAAGAAATTCAGTGGTAAACAAAATTTCAGCAGCAGAATCTGGGTCTTTCCAGTTTGCTTGGTTTTTCAAGCCTTGTAAAATCATGTTTAAATGTGGACTATTAAAGCAGCCATCCTTCAGCAGCTTAAAGCCTTGAAATTAACTAGAATCTCTGGAAAAAAAGGATGATAGTGCTAAATGCACTATGGACAGGAGAAATACAAGCCACTGGACTGGCAGAATAAGACTTTGCTGAATAAACACCTACATCTGACAGAGGATAACAAGAAGGAAATAACCAGCCTTACCAGAAAACATGATGTTTCCAAAATACACTGGTTTGGTCTTGTTCATGAGGCCTGACATGACATAACATAAAACAAGTTGTTTCTGTGGATATCATATGAGCTATCCTTTATCTGGACTTCTGAATTCAAGCTGGCAGTTCAAGCCTATGGAGTCTTGGATAAATTCCACTGAGAGATCTAACACTAGATTCATTGTACTTAACTATCTATTTTTATGAAAACATCTAGACTTAAATAAATGTTTCATGGCACCATACTTCTTAGACCTAAATAAAAGTCCTATCTACTGTTAGCAAAAAATTGTCTTTCCTATTACTCTTTCCTTAGAAATCTCTTTCCCATCCTGTTCTCTAATAATTAAAGTGAACACCTTCCTTTCTTCTACTTTCCTGCAAAACATTAAAAGTAGTCTCTTTGGAAAAAAAAATAATCAAAACATTCCTTGATGGTTCTTAAAGAGGTAGAAAAGTCTCAAATGTGCCAGTCTCCTTCAAGATTTTTATACCACTTGTCTTATTATAAACAAGTTTTTCAAATTAAATTTATGTTCAAACTGTTTGAAAAAAATCACAGCATACTGATTTCATAATTTTAATGCTTTATTTTTCCATTTCAAGGGCACAATTCACAAAGTAGGTAGCTATACAGAATGCCACACTAGGAACTGAATCTTTATTCTCTTCCTGAGCCAGGCTGCTCTGTATCCCCAGAGCTCAGACTCAGGCGGCAATCCTGGGTGCCTGTTCCTTTACAGCTCCAACAGATCCATTCCTTCCCTCGTTCAGAGTCTTCCTCTTCTCCCTGTCTGCTGATATGACATCAGCATTCAACACTGAAGAGCAGAGGATGAAAACATTCATGACCAACTTATTTTGCTCATCCTGTGCAGCTATTTATGTTTTAAAGCTAAGTAATTCTTATGAAAATTTGAGACAAACATGCCTGCTGGCATTTTTCCTTCGTGCCAGTGCATCTTATGAGCTTAACAAGGCTCATCCATCATCTGTACTAACCATGGACTAAGGTTAAAGGTCAGGAGTCAGGGTTTGGAGAAAGTCAAGTGTAAGGGGACAGAAGGCATGCTGATAGGGAAAAGACTGTATCACTGTCATCTACCAGCAGCAGTGATTGACAAAGACAATACTGTTTGGCAATACCTGACAATTATCTATTTATTTCATACTTTATTTTTGTTCTCCACAGTTGTAAGATGCAATAGCTACTGCTGAAAGTTTATGAGAGACTTCTATGACTTCTGGTGTGTGTACAGTGCATAGTATGTGTTTATCCTTTAGAGGCAACCCCTTAGTTTAGTCATTTTGCCCTACACAGATGAGGTTTCTTTTTCCTCTGGAGGATTCAACAACTGTCTGAAAGAGAGCAGATGGTCTTGCCACCATCAGACATTCCTGATAGCACTGTCCTGGACATTTTTCTCTGCAGGGACGATCCTTTTTAAAAACCTATCACCAGGTTAGACTTTTAATTTATAAATCTTGCAGGATTTAAGAGTCTCTCTTTTACTCCCAACTATCCAAAACAGAAGTTTGGCAACCCTTTTCCAATTTCTAAAACAAATAATTCCTTTCCATTATTCTAAATCTCTTAACCACAAAATATGACAGCCTAACCAATAAAAACATATTAAGTTTTTTAATCTCATTGATTCAGAAAATTAAAGAGCAAAAGAACAGCAGTATATATAGGATTATCTTAAGAAGAGAAAGATGCCTCTGGAGCTAAACAAAAGCAGATCCTTTTCCCTAAAAAATGTTCTGTATTGTAAAAACAGTAAAGAACAATATAAAAAAAAAAAAGTTTTCTAAGTGACACAACCTTCCTTTCACAGTCCAAAGACCTAATGATAGGGACATGGATCTCAGAGGGCTTTTTTAGGAAAAAATAACTACAAAAAATATACAGAAATAAGGTATCTTATTTCTGTACTTGGACTATTGCCTACATCTAAAGGCAATAGTCTCCCCTTCTTGAAACAGGCAGAAACAGAACCAGGGTCTGTGACTGTCTTTTGAGGACCCAAGGATGAAATCTAAAATTTAAACTGTAAGGAGAAAGCAGTCCTTAAAGAAAAATAATCAAAAGAAAAACAATCAAAGAATTTAAACCCTGAAGGGACCTTTCAACAGCTCAATCTGAAATGCTTTATGTATCTTCCAGCTAGACTATGCTGCACTGAAAAACTTCAGCCTGGCTAAATGAACGCTTACCCAACAACTGCAGAAACATTTACCTTAGGTCTTGCCAAGATGTGTCAGGTGAAGAACCCCCCATTCACCCCATAGTACATTTCAATGCTTGCCCATTCTCTCTGTGCTGCAGCAGCTCCCAGGGAGCCACTCTTGTCATGCCTTTCTAGCCAGAATGAAGTTGTCTTCAACAGCCAGCATTTTTTTCACCTCAGAAATACTTACACACAGTAATCAAGTTGCCACAACCTTTTGTTTTTCCTTCTCTCAGCTGAACAGTTGTAGGTTTCTAAGTCTGCCCTTCAAAAGCCTGTATATCATTTTTGCAGCTCATTTATGCACTGGCCCCACTTGTAAAATATGACCACAGCCAGACTGTGGGGAACAAAGCAGTATTTAGCTTCTCAATATCTGTCACACTGACTTGGTCTAAAGAGGTAAAAATCACCTACTCATTGATCCTCTGCATTCATACCTAGGATCACATTAGCCATTTGTCAGCGTATCACCAAATTCAGTATTTATAAAGAAAAAAAAGTGCTGTTAGAGTTCCAGTATGCTGTAGTTTATAGCAAAAAATTATGTCACCTATAATGTGTATGTCAAAAATCCCACATTCCTTTTTCAACATCCCAACCCACAGTGAGATATACAGAACCAAGGAAGTGAAAGTGTACACAGAAGAGAGTGCTGGTCTTTCTTTCAGTCATAGGCTTGCAATGTTTTACATACCTGCATTTCCATGAGAAGATAAATATTTAATCTTTCAAAATGTTAGATACCAGTCTATTCTATTATAGTTTCAAGTAGAATACTAACCATACAGTTTTGAGAATGGTCAAATCACCAGAAAGTCAATAATCTTGGATAGACACGCCAGGAAAACTGTGTATAGAAGATGAAGAGTAACTTAAGTATTTTAGGCTTTAGTGGGACATTCTTTTTCTGTGCCCAGCTCCAGAAGACTTAAGACCATCAGCCAGCACATTTAACTCCCAGAAGGCAGCAGAGGAAAGGTTCATGTAAAAGAGCACTTGACTGCTGAAAGAGCCTCTCTGTACAACTATTAATCCCCAAGAAGGACAACAGAGCTTACACTAAGAGTGAAATATGTGCAATTGAGGGCACTACCTATTTCCTTATTGACTGCTGAATGACCCAGTGCTGCAACCTGCTGCAAGGAAGCAATGATTCTCCTTTCCTCCTTTGCCTGTTTCTTTACACTGAAGTTCTGAGGGTTTGGATTTTAGCATCATGAACAGACTGACTTTTCTTAAAGATTTGTGGTAAACAAGTTTTTGGTAAACAAGTTAAATCAAGACTATTGTAATGATAATTCTTGACTATGAGACACTGGGAAAAAAACCCACCTATTACACATTTTGAAATATTTTTATTTGCAATTGTATAAGTGAGTATTTTTGACCATCAAAATCAATATCAGTCTCACCTGTGAATTCAAACTCCCCCAGACTGAGAATAACCCAGAATCCAGACGCTCTTCCTCAGAGAAAAGCCCATTATTACTCCTCAGGTGCAGCAAAAACTAATGCCAGCATAAGGGTTTTTCCCCCATATTGTTAAGCTCAGCATAGCTGCAGGAGCTGATCAGGCATGCTCGGAGCACACCTATCCATTGCTGACTCCTCATGGAGCTTAAAGCTGCCCACGGCACAAGATCTTACTCTGCTAAACCAAATGTTTAAATTATGGGCAGAAATACTAAATTAGGAAGTATCTCAAAGCTTTTCCTCCTTTTATCTAAAAAAGTCATTTTCTTTTGATCAAAAACCAGAAATTCTAGGTTCTTTTACGCCATTTGATACTAACGGTGGATTTTTTAGCTGCCCTTCTCACTACATAAGCAAAATTTTCTGCTAAATACTATTAACCTTAGTGTCTTAAGTTCTCTAACTCCATTCTCAATTACTTATTCACCTTCAGTTGAACTGTAAGTTATCCAGATGACTCAAGATGTTTCAAGCACACTGTTTTCAAGATTCTGAAAAAAATCTCACTAATCACTTACATATCTATCAAATATATTCTTCCATTTTAAATCTGATAGCTGGACTTAATTATGTGTTTAATGAATAGATACTTTTGAGGAAACAATAATTTGAAATAATCTAATTTGTCCTTAGAGTTAATATAATCCATGTATAAAAGTGGCTTTATTGTGTAATTTTATTCATGTAAGTAAAAGAAAGATATTTTCCCCAATTCAGTTTTAGATTTGCAACATTTTATTTGGGTAACAGAAAAATCATACTTCTAAGGTGCTACCCGAGTTGTACTTTTGTCTCTTTCTAGCTATCACAATGACCCTTTATTTAGGGAGTTGACTTCCCTGCAGGCACAGAACGTACCTTTCAGCTCCAAAGATTCACTTAAAGCAGGGATTGCTGGGTTTCTGAGCCCAATCACAGTAAAATCTTATATTAGGTATTGCTGATGTGCTTCAAACAGAAACTAAAGCC
The DNA here is from genome assembly GCA_013398155.1 of Pedionomus torquatus. Lineage (NCBI taxonomy): Eukaryota > Metazoa > Chordata > Aves > Charadriiformes > Pedionomidae > Pedionomus > Pedionomus torquatus. The sequence goes on along the minus strand of VZRU01010115.1, from coordinate 373,321 downwards.
AGAACAAGGCTTGGGTTCTTGTTCCCAAGAGATTACAATTTAAGCAGCAGAAAACAGAGGGATTAGATATACAGAGAAATACAGGGGACAGTTTCTGGTGGACCATGTGGCCCAATTGTTCTTTCTGGAAAGGTAGATGTGAACCAAGTAAGAGAAACTCTTGTTTCTATCAAAGCTCTGCAATGTCCAAACTGTAAGCGAGTTATGTATCATCCACCATCTCAGAGACAACAGTCACTGGTTTGTCATAAATTTCCTTTCACGTGATTACAATTTGGTTTTGCATGATTACTTCAGATTCGTATTCCAAAAAAATTAAAAATTCACAAATCTGCAGGGGCCTTTGCCAAACTACTATTACTTGACATTATGTCAGAGTACTTAAAATATGAAATAGCAGCTGCCAAGCATTTGATAGTTGAATTCCATTTAGTGATCTGATTCAGAAGAACCTTTCTATTTCCTGGAGGTGCTCCTAGGGCTACCTCATGTATTTTCAAATTCTTTTCCCAGCTGCATTCTCTTTCAATATTGTTCAATATCTCTAAATATCCATTTTGATTTGGAAAACAATGTCTGTGTAACCTCCCTGCGTGTCCTGTGCTGTTTTAGTTTAGTAATGACCTGCTTTTATTATGCAATGAAGAATAAAGTCAGCAAAGTCTAACAGGATACATCAGTTCATTGAAACTATATAGCACCAGCTAAATATATTTTTTTGTTTTAGCTTTGATTACTCTCTTCAGCTGACACATACTGTTAGTAGGATCGCTTCATATGTAAAGCTGTTTCTATAAAATGGTCAAACACACATCATACAATCAGGTTTCAGATCTTGTGTTTTTCTAATATTTTAATAAGACTTAATTTCAACTTCTTTATGCTATACTCCATGTCTGACATGCCTTTCAATGCAGCGCTGTTTTCTAATCCAAAAACCAGACCTAATTGTCCTGGTTTGAGGTAAAATGAACCAATTTTCTTTTTTACAATTTTACTTTCTTAGCTGGGCCTCTTCTAACTAACTGAACTCTGAAATTAACAGCATATTGTTCAGAACTGTTTCGTCTTGCAGTGATAAGACCTGATTATACCAAGAAATGAGGCCCTTGCTTATACTTATTGCTAGAGCAACCAAGGTCAGGTAATTTTTGTCATTTGCCCCATTGGAGGGATGGAAACGGAAAAGCATAAAGGGGTCCCACCAGCAAGGAGGAGCGGACAGGACAGTTGACCCAAAACTGACCGACAGGGGTATTCCATCCCATCTGCATCATGCCCCGTATAAAAGCTGAGGGATCAAAAGGTCAACTTTCCTTCTTTGATGGCCAATGTCCAGGGAGGAACCCACCTGTTCGTCTGCCTTTANTCCTCTCCTCTCTTTTTTCCCAACGGCGGGAGGGGGGGACACCTGTCAATCAGGTTTTGGTAAATTTGGCTGACACCACAACACTAATAATACAACAATCTTGCTATATTTATGGCAACAATAAAATAGAAAGATAGAATATCTCAAGTTGCAAGGGATCCATAAGGAACATCAATATAGATATTTCTATTAATGATGGTTGTCTTGAAAAATTTGGGCTTATATCTACAGTCTCCTTTGGGAAGGAATGTTGGATTTCTAAATTTGTTACAGAATGCATTACATCACTTTACTATGATATTCTAAACATTTTTAAATACTCTTATCAGGTAATAAAATCATGCATAATAAAACAGTATCAAACTCTACTTTGGTCTACTCTATCTCTCTATAAAAAAAGTATTAAATATTAAACAATTTAGATAAAAGAGAGATGGGAAAGAGGTACGCTTCTTATCATAACTTAGCATTAATAATTCATTAAAGTCCAGATGTGACATATTATTAAATTATTTTTTTCAGGAGTATTTCTTCTTACCACTGCATTTTTAAATGACAATACTAGAAATTATCTTTTTTAAATGAAATGATTAAATTTTGAAACAAAAATAGTTCTAGGATGCTGTATTTCTCATACTTTTCATGAACTGTACGAGACTGAACACTCAAAATCATACTGTCAGTATTTCTAGATTCTTGAGAGTTTCCAAACATTTTAAATTTTTATTTATTTAATGGAAATTTAGAGTTGCACTGAACGATATTCACTATTTTTTTCAAGCGGTAATAGAGATGTAAAAATTCAAATGCAAAATTTTGCTCCAGAAACATCTGTAAAAGATATGCATCCTTAACAGAGAGATTTTCATTTTTTCACTCTATATTCATGTAAGTCAAAACACATCATGGACAACAGAGGAACTGCTGCTCTTGTCCTTTATCCAGAAAGAGACCTGAGTCAGATGAACTTAACAGAATCTGTCAGATAGGTTTGCTCCTTGGTTTACTGTAGTGGCCTAATCCCGTAGCCAACTTCAACTCATACATAATAATTTATTACTCAACTCCAGTGTGGAATAAACCAAACTGTTCCCTCAAGAGACAGGGATACATAAGAGACATAGACAATATGATTATGAACCCTGTCAAATTACTGTCCTCTACCTAAGACAGTCCTTCAGCACTGTCCTTGCACCTTCTTAAACTTCAAAATACCTTGTAAAAACAGAATATCCCCCTGATGGCATAGTGTAAAATCCCAGTCTGTTGAGCTGCAAAGCAGCCATCTGACAAATTGACTATCACAATTGGTTTATTTAAAAAAAATAAAAGGAGTAGTTACAATTGTGTCAAATGGCAAACCAATGAGCTGTAGACTGGCAGAGATGTCAGACCTGGTAAACATCTGCAGGGAGCAGAGCTGAAATTTTGCTACCAGGAAGATATTATGGGAACAATACAGGGGAATGATCTGGGAACTCACAGCTGCCAGCTATTAAAGAAGCAACAAGAAAAGCAACTTCAAAGTGAAAACTACAAAATCTCTGTAAAAGAGGTCATAACATGCCAGTGAGCATTCTGAAGAAGCTACACGTGCACCTACAATAATCTGGAACTTCACAGTATCACTAGCCAGGAAGAAGGAAAAGAAGCATTTGTGTGACCTTTGTGTGCCTGACCCTGGCAATTACATGTTTGAGGATTTCACTTCAATATTGCCTCCAGTCCATTTACCACTGCAAACATTACTTCATGGCTCCCAGAACCCCTGAAGTCCAAAACAGAAACACCTTCACTTCTTTAGGCCATCTCTCTGCCAGTACATGTTTTTAAACCCATGGCAGACCACAAATAGATGTGTGCCTCACATCTATTTTCCACCATGGTGTGTCCTTGCCTCTGGTGAAGGAGACCATTCCCATTTCTGGAGGCATTCTCCACTTCTGTAACTGCCCTTGGCATGAACAGGGATGGCTCTCTTCAGTAGTATAGATTTCAAGTCAGCTATGTCCTCCATGATGGACCATCTGTGGGAACCAGAGCTGTCTGAAGAGCTTGTTGGACTTGTGCAAGGCTCAGTGTTTTCCACATCATCGGTGAACTCCTTGGGATAACAGTCTCCTGAAGACCAACATTACACTGGGTTTGTTTTCAGTGTATCTGCAGTCCCCTAGAGCTTCCAAAATAATTACCAGAGGAATATGTGATGGGTTTTGTCCACTAACTCCTTAAGGTGACTATTTAGAGGTGCAGGTTATACACACATTTATATACTTTCCAGGATTTTCTTATCATTTATCAATTATTTTCTAATCATAAATTTAGAAAATTAAGAGAAGATGAATTAAAATTGTCCAGTCTATCTTCTGTATGTTTGGGTAATTTTAATGATATTAATCTCCAAATAATGTATACCTCAAGTTACACAAATTTCTGAGGACACGGGTTATTTTTCTTACTAAAGACAGAGTTTCAAAAAGTTTCAGAATTTAGGTAATTTGAGTCTTCATTAATTTAATCATCTGCTGACTGCTAATATAACTCCTGTAGAAAACTAGGCTTTTTCTTTGAAGTTTATGAATTATTTTTTGAATTTTCTTCAATCTTTTACTTGCATTCTTTGCCCGTTCCAATTTTTCTTTTCTAGCTTAATTTTATTCCTGGCTTTCTACATTATTATTTAGCTCATTCCTACATTGTCGCTCAAACAAACATAAATGCATCATTCCGGACTTTTGAGTAGATCTTCTTAAAGTCCTTTTCCTTGTTCAGAGCACATCCAGTTTACCAAACACCGAGACTTACCGACTACCTTTGAAGTCACTGACATCATATGTTTAACAGCAGATGTTCACACAAGCAACAAGTGCTGTTTCAAACTTAGGTACCTGAGATATGACCAAGAGACCAGAAGAGATCTGTACCTCTCTGGAGACCAACTGGAAGTCAGCTGTTGAAGGCACCAGAACTGGCAATGAAAATTCACATGTGGGCAGCTGGCTTCTACCCAATACTTCCTTAAATGAATCGTCATCGGTTAGGAGCCTAACTTACTCATTTGACAGAGGAATAATGGGGCGGGTAGCAACACCCTGACCCCACAAATCTATGATGTGAATTGCTAAGGGAATACTGTATTAAACACCTAGAAGGACTAAAAGGAGCTATGATGTCATATCTTCAAACAGGAGCTTTGCAATTCTGGATACGTATGAAGGGAGAATTGCTTTTATCAAGAAGGCAAGAACTGAACTCTTTAGACACCTAAGCAATAGTGTTAATAAAACAAACACCAGGCTGCACTTCAAATGCAAATTGAGTATATAAATCCTAGGAGGCCCATGCAATTCTGTAAGTTCTTCCTTGCTAAGTGGTCACTTGCTAAAAGAACAAGGGAAGCTGGGTAGCTGTGGCACTATATTTTTACTAGTATGTATTGCTGGACAGAAACAAAATATAGCTGGATAGAAGCACACTGCCCCATCTACATGGGTTGAGATGCAAGCTGGCTACTAATAGATAGACCTGCACTACAGGTCTGACTGTACAGACGTGCTCAGAGATCACTACCTTCTGACACCTGCCACATAAAACATTCCTGTGAGTGACTGCACAAGTCAAATGTGCTCGATATCAAAAATCACGATCTCAAGTCTACTATTTAGCATAGCCCACGTAATTGTAATTAAAGAATAACTCAGTGAGCAGGCACACACAGCTCAGCCAGTGGATCACAGAAGATAACAAACTCAAGCAGAGGACAGTGACAGTGACAGACTGCTGGGAGTAACATCTGTAACATCTTTGACCAAAACTGCAGCCAAAGAGGGACATGTGGTTAGGTTCTAGTAAGTTATTCAGGCTGTTTCAAACCTCTGTCTCTCCCTCATTTATGTGTCTGTTGAATAATCAATATTGGAGGTAAACTATGATAGTTTTAAAGTCCAATATGTCAAATAAACTGGTTCTTCATCTGAAACTGAAGCAGCGGTTTTTGAGCTACATACAAATTGAATACAATTGCTTATTCAGAACAAGTCTACTACTGGTACATAAAAGAAAATTCTCCTGTTAAACATTTAACTTTTCCATCCCTTTGGTTACAGAGAAAACCACAGCCTCCCATATCACTTCCGTATATCCTCCTAGGGAAAGCACTACCAAAACAAAGGAGGGAAGGGAAATTCTCTGCCCATTCAATGTACTATAATTTACAATCTTCTTCATGAGTTACAATAGTCAATGTCTGAACTTGATACAGTGGCATCTGCATTCTGTCTGCTTCATTTCTCTGAGTCCCAGCTAGAAAGAAGATAGAATTGGAAATACTGTGTCAGCTCTGCACCACTAGAGAAATCCACGAGCAAGGGAATACTGTCCACTAAGATTATTTTATTTTTTTTAAGCAGACTTACAGATACTTCATTCCACAGAAGCAACATGAAACCACTGGATCACACCAGTTAATCATGCCACAATGTCCCAAATACTTTTAAGGATGAAAATGGAGCTGGAAAAATATCTAACCTTTCTCATCTCCACCTCCCCAGAAAAGCCCAGAGCTAGTAGATCATCAGTCCTTATTAAGACAATACAAAGAAAAATTAAAAAGGCTAAACCACCTTTTTCCTTTCCTGTCAAGTTGACATTGATATTTTGATACAGTATTTATTTTTTCTTCATCTAATTTCCTGCAAGTGCCTACGTTAGAGAAGGAAAGATTTGGAATATATATTCAACAAAAACTAATTCCTCAGGAAAATAGCTTATACCAGATGTCTGTGAGCTGTTAGCCACATGTTGCTGATTCAGTCTTTTGTTGTCATAAGCTACACACAGCTCCTCCAAGTATCATTCATTCCTTCTAGTATCACCAACTAATCTGATTGAAAGACCAGACAGTAGGCTCCAAATTCCCAGATGGGGACTGCCTGTAGCTGCTAATAATTTTCACACCAGGGAAACATAAAAAGCTCTTCTTGTGTTAAGAGTGTTTTATTTTATTTTTAAAAAGGTACCTCAGATCCACATCTTTCCACATACTCATTCAAACCACTTGCAAACATTCTTGCACATTTTCACAGTCTGCTGCCAAAATACATAAGACCAACAGCATCAAATTACTTCCCCATCTTTTTCTGATTTTCCAACTCACACTTTTTTGGCTAGTCTGATGGCTAAGGAAATTGCAAGGTGCTAAAACAATCAGATAAAACAAAACAGACCATTACCTCCTCTTACTGGTGTATCTTGTTCTCCTTATGCAACTTTCATATCTGAATAACTACAGAGCCGTCTGTCTTCTAGCCATTACTATTATAAAGCCAATGCACTTACAAGAGTGGAATGTAATGGAAAGGCAAATACGAAATGTTTTGAACAAGCATAAGCATAAACCTTCAACCAAAGAGTCAGCCTGAGCTGAAACAGCACACCCAAAATGAACTCTCATGCATTCAGATCCAAAAACTCCTAACATTTTCACTGAAGCATACATGCTTCTCAACTATTTACAGTATCAAAATGTAATACACTTACAGAAGTTTTTCTATTTTCAAGGTTTTTTTACTTAATATGTTTATCTAGTAAAATTGAAACCTTAATATGAAAAGTGTGGGGTGGTTTTTTTTTATTCCTTCAAAAAGCCCTCTCTTTTTTTCTTGCTATATTGCAGAACTGGAATATTTGATACTTCTAACCTGCCTCTATGGAATTGATGTCAATATACAGTGCAGTCTAATTTTTAAAAAAAGAAATTATCAAAAAACCTCCCTTCCCAAACTTCAGCAGCTGAGCACTGAGGACCATCATAATAAGGCAAAATGTTAAAGGTTATTCTTCCCTTGCTATCTCCAAAAATGCAACAACATGTAAAATGTGTTATCTTTCCTATTAATGCAAAGTGAAATGCAGTTTTGCGTGTTGTCTTATATAGATCTGCAAAACAGGAATTGATTTCTTGATAGGGACAATGGCAATCAGAAGCATCAACTATGTTATTATACAAGATGGAAGTTATCTCATATCTTAGAAAGCTGGATTTGTTTAAATTGAAGACATATTCATTGACCTGGAGGCCTGTCAGGAATTACATCATACCTAGAGAAACTCTGTAAGATCAAACATGATTTTCTACAGTCCAATTAAATTTCCAGCTACCCTACACTTTCATGCTTTTTGTTCAAAGCCAAAACTTCACAGTTAAGTTTGGATCTGCTTCTGCAAATCTTTTCAGTTTACATTTTTCCACACACCTCTATTTTTCCATATGCAAAAAGAAATAAAAGGAAATAGTATTTGTGTTTTATTTCCACTTAACCCAGAAATTGACAACACCTAACTTTAAAACAGTTCTATTCCTGCACTATTTGCAGTTCAAAGATTCTCCTTTGCTGTTTCCAACCAAACTTACAAATGCCTTCAGAGTGGGTGTTCTTCAAAGAACTCATTCTCTAGGCTCATGAACGTTCCATCTGCACATGTAGGAAGTCAGGCAAAGTGGCAAGAGGCCCACATAGGTAAACACAGAGCTTCTGACTAAACTTAAACACAAAAAGGAAGCAAACAAGAAAAGGATGCAAGGTCAAGTCATTGAGGAGATATATATAGATAACTGTTTGAGTGCACAAGGATGAGAATAGGAAAGCCAAAGCCGACCAAAGTAAAATCTAGTGAAGAACATGAAGGGAATTAAGAAGGGCTTCCACAGGCCTACCAACAGCAAAAGGAATAATAGGTGAAAAAACTGGGCCTGGAACTACATAGGGCAGGAAACCTGGACATGCAAAAATGGACATGGGAAAAGGCCAAGGTACTTTACTTATAAGACCTCCCTTCAGAAATCCCAGAACCCTGAGACCAGTAGGAAAGTCTGAATCAAGGAAGACTTACCCTTGATGGTGGAAGATAAAGTTAGGAAAACTGGGCAAACGCAAGTCCGTGGGTCCTATTGGGGTGTGCCCACAACTACTGAGGGAGCTGGTTAATGTTACTGTGAGGCTGATAAAAATTGGAAGGAGTTGCTGAGGCACTTTATAGGTGTGCTGCCATCCAAAGAGATCTCAAGATGCTGAAGAAAGGAGCAGAGAAGAACCTCATGAAGTCCAACAAAGAAATGCAAAGTCTTGTCACAGGGTATGAACTGTGCACTAGTACCTGCTAGGGGTCAACCAGCAGGAAAGTAGCTCTGAAGAAAACAGTTTGAGAGCCCTGATGTACAGCAAGCTGGCCATGAGCCAGCAATGTGAACCCATGGCAAAGGGGCTGCATTAGGAAAAACAATACCAGTAGGTTGAGGGAGGTGATCCTTTGCCTCTGCTCAGCACTGACTAGAGCACATCAGGAGTCTTGTGTAAATGTCTGGGCTCCTCAGTGAAAGAGATTTTGGACTTACTGGAATGAGTCCAATGAAGCCCTTTAAAGATTGGACAATCTCTCATAAAAGAAGTGCTTGAGAAAGAAGGAACTGTTGAGCATGTGGAAGAGAAGGCTCAGGGCGATTTTAACAACACATATAAATAGGGGAAGATAAAGATGATGGAGTCAAACTCATTCATAATCAGTGGCAGGGTAAGTGGCAATGGGCACAAACTGAAATAAAAGGCATTGCATTTAAACATCAGAAAAAGCTTCTTTACCCTGAGAGTGGTCAAACACTACAATAGACCGCCCATGGATGTTGTGGAGTCTCCATCCTTGGAAATACTCAAGCCTTACTAGACAGAGTCCTGAGCAACCTGCTTTAGGTAACCCTGCTTTGCACATGACAGTTGGACTAGACAGTCTCCTGGGATCCTTTTAAACTCAATGATGTTGTGATGCCAGAAAGGGTTACCAATCATGTATCGTGAATACCTCAAATAAAAGTTGTGAACTTCAACATTTGATTTAAGGTGTTTGAAAATGAATTTAAGTGTCCACACAAGACAGATGTCAACAGTGGGCAAGCAGTCTCTAAAATATTTTTTTTCAAAAAAATCTAACACTCTGCTCTGTCACTCAAAATCACACTAAATTAATAAAGATCTGAATAAATAATGTAAGAAATAGTAATTGTTTAGTGACTTAAACAGTCACTAAAAATCATCAAGTGGTAATTATTTTATGTGTTACACAGGTTGATGCCTTTTGATATTTTGTAAATGACCTGGAATTAAATAAAACTTGATTCATTATCACATTCATAGATCCACCAAAGTCTGCAGAATATACAGTAAGGTAGATAGGGCAATTGTGCAGTCATCTGAAAAGTAATTTAGTAATTTAAGCCCATTCTTACAGCACACACCTTTATACAGTCAAATGCATGGTCAAGGATATAGAAACAAAGAGTATCTGTCCTATCACTTGACTAAAGGATTATCTTTAGGATAACAATGACTTTACCCATTGTAACTCCTGAATAATTGTCAAACAGCTGAACACAAACTCCCAGCCCAGCTCTGCCACACAAAAGGCTACTGTGAATGTATATAAGCAGAATAGCATTATGTAATACTAAGATACACTTTACCTCTTCCTGTCATTGATGAGAATTAGAATGAAGATACTGTATCTCTAATCTCAGTAATGATATATATATTATTATATATAAACAGAGGAAGTGCAAAAGTGATTTAGACTAAACTAAGCCTTACATTAAATTCCAGAAGTTCTATTGGTTTAGCTTACCAAGAGGACACAGTTTCATTAGAATGAACAAGTAGATTCATTGCAACAAACCATCGGATGTTTAAAAGACTTTAATTTAGTTAGGAGTAAAAGCAGAACATATAACTCATAGCTAATACTAAACAAATTCAAACAGAATTAAGTCATCATTTTTTAGCAATGAGAAAGAATAACAAATCATCTCTTACTGTTTTGAAATTAAGGTTGCCTACCCTTCTGAAAGAGCATAACAGATTACGAGATGTTCAGCTCCGTTGTGCTGACACACACATGTGATGTGCTGCTCCATTGTTGTAGTTGTGCTACCTTGCCAGCTTGAACTAAATATTCTAATGGCCCTTTCTAACACAAATTCAATTACTTTGTAGAAGTGTTGAAACAGTAGCATTTTATCAAAGTCCAATTTATCCTTGTCAAAACTTAGGTTGATTCTAAAGTCATCTGTGTGACATGGGTTAAATCTGGGGGTAAAAAGCTGGTAATCATATACCCATATACCAGTAGCCACATTTTAAGGCATATCTTCTGACAGAAGCTGAACACCAACCAGCCATCTAATTTAAGATAAAACATTCTCTATATTTATTCTACTCTTCCTGATTGTTCATTCAGAAAGTGCTAATGTAAGTTTTACAATTTTACTGATCTGAAGAATATTTATAGACTCATGACTTGTTTCCAATCAGATCTATGTCATTTTACCAAAGATATAACATTAATTCTATAAACCAGTACTAAAAATCTCATTAATACATTCATCTCAATTTATATGTTTCCCATTCCAATTTAGCTGGTCTAATTACATTTCAGTGAAAGTACAATGTTATTCCATTTACCTTCTACCCTGTCTCCACTATGAGAAAGTGTCTGTAGAGAGGAGGACATTGCTTGATAGTGCATTGAGTTCAGCAGCACACAGACAAAGACAGTCCCCTCCCCTCTGGCTCAGGCTACATATTAAGGCTTAAGACTTCATTCTGCAAATAAGCAGGGAGAAGCTGATCACTAGGAGACATAAGCAGGATTGGGTGCATGACAGATTTCTACTTGGAGAATGAACATAAAAACCTGACTAAGCAAAATGAAAAACCCAGGTTGACAGTGGCGTGTTTGTTTTCTCCTCAACGATATAGAAAAGCTACTTTAATTTTGGGGAAAGAGAAAATATTTCATTTTCTCTGACAAGAAACATTTTATTTTTACCACGGGTGTTGCAAAAACAGCAAAGAAACAGAATGAAGAACTGAAGAAAGACGCAAATCCAAGGAGATTGCTCTTTTTATCTATAGAGAAAGCAGATTTACAACACCCACTCCATTACATACATGAGCCTTCCTAACCACTTCTGAACTCACCACTCCTTGTAAAACACCTGCAAGATGAAGTGCTGGGAAATTCTGCTGGGATCCTCTGCAACTTTTCATGTCTAAGCTATTCCAATCTGAAATACTCAGTGGGACCACCAGAGAAAAGTATTCTGTATCCTGAGGTAGAAGCCTGGCAAAAGTATGTTTGATTTAACGTGTAAGGTCTAACTGCTTTGCTATAGCCTATGTGAGTTTCTACATTGCAAGGGATTTTTGGATGTGGTTGTTGAGTGAACAAAGGCAGTTTGAGCTATTTTACTTGTATCTTCCTTTCCCAAGAAGAAAATAAATAACCTACTACTTAATACTCTGAGATTTCCCATGATATTATCACACAGTGGTAAGTCATTTTATGAAAATGAGCCCACAGAATAGCTGTAGAGGTCACGGAACTTGCTTCTAACCAGCAGGTGCTTTCCTACAATAATGACACCTTACCCACTGGAGCTGTTTTCTGCCTAACATTTTCCAAAGCACAATGGCTGGTTGAGTGACCACTAGTTCATCTATTGAATGCAGAGAAGAATATATCTGCAGTACATGTTGATAAATCAGGAATGCTATCCTTTCCAACACAATATTTCAAACTATTTCTGTTTTCCCACTACAGAACCATTCAACTCTGTAAGATCATAGGACACCACTGTTTTTATGAATTACAGGTCTCTTCTAAAACCCAAAATGGTAAGGTTTTCATTTTGCTCTCCCTGTGTACACCTGCAGTTGGAACATAACATTCTGACTATGCAGACATGCATATTTTCAATTCTCTGAGAATAGTTTCCAGCAAAACAAGCTTTGCATTGTCCACCTGTAGCTGAAGTACACTGCTGATTAGAGCCCATGTTCTTCTTTAGGAGGGGCTTTATTATCCTCATAACCCTGCAGTGGGACAGCTTTACCCACACTTTGTTGCAAACAGCCAAATGTCCAAATAGAAGCCTTTATTAAAATAGGCAAGGGCTAGCCCAAGTGGATTTGGGGTTTTGTGACCATTTTAGCAACAGTATGTTCAGAGAGGGCTTTCTCAGAGGAGTGAAAGAACAGATGGGCAGCCAAGGCTAATAATTCTGTTCATTTTACTGCACAAGATTATTTTTTTCCCCTGTGCTCCCCAGACTGATTTTCCTGCTTTATTTTTTGCCTGTAGTTTTAGCACATTTCTAAGACATTATTTATCTATGTATTATTATGGCACAAGACTTAATAGCATCAAATTCACTGTTCACCTGAAGTATATTTAAAGCATGTTTCACTGTTCTAATGAAGAATATTATGTGAGAATGTGTATACCTTTCCCAGTTCACTTCATCTTAGAGCTCCAGCTCTTTTCAAAGCCTTCCTTGTACCCCATAGCAAAGTGTTTCTGGAGTTTTGCTCTAAATCAAAAATCTATATACGGGTCTTACTGCTCACAGCAGGACTAACTTTCTATTGTTCCTGATTGGGAAAAGCATTGGGTATCAATGACAATAGATACTGCAGTCTGAGGAAACAATGTTTTCCGCACAAATTGCTGAATGAGAAGGTGTACGAACATCTGTGTGCTTTCTCCCAGGACACTCACCAGACTTCTATCATTACATCAAGAATTGTTAAAAAAACCCCAACCAGTGGGCATCAAGCACTACTTACTGGATATCACCAACTGCAGCACTGAAACTATTCCACCATTTAAATGTGCAATTTTTAAGGATGTATTAATTTAGAAATGGGTTTTTTCCCCACCACTAGAGAGAACAGCAACTGTACGGATCACTTCCTCTAGGTAGGCCCTCCAGCATGACAGGCACATCATAGTGTCACACAATACAAGTCATTAATGATCTGTGTGCATGTTAAAAACTTCCTTTTTTTTTTTTCCAGGATGAAGCCCTCAAACATTTCTTCCAATTCCCTTATTCCTCCAGCAATTACCCTTTCTTTCTTTTTTTTTTTTTTTTTTTTTTTTTAAAACAACATTCTTCTATGATATTGTGCTCAGAACCCATTGCCCTGAAGTGCATCCATCTTCTTTTGGCCACCTCTATCTTTTGTTTTAATACTTGTCTTTGGTTTCACCATGGCTTATGTCCTAGAGCTCAACTCAACTATAAAGAAAAAAAAATATATCCCCTATATGTCAGATTTATGTTACAATATTGTCTTTATCAGGAACTATTTTAAGTAATTTAATTATTTTATTCTAGCAGTGCTGTTATCATAGTTGGTTATGTTTTGAGGTCTTGTAAACTCTGACAAAGTGATATAGTCTTGTCTCTTCTCAAGCTGTGCCCATTTTTTTTTGTTTTTTCTGGTATTCCAGATTGTGCCACGTGATGATCATCTCCATGTGTATTTTGGGGACAGCAACTTTGTTATGTATATTCTCTTGCATTCTTACAGAATTTTGGATTGTCCGTCATGACTGCAGAGCCAGAGAGCAACACCTGCACTCCACACACATTTAAACCTTCTTCCTTCACAGTAAAAAGTCACCTTTGTCAAGTGTTAAGATACACAGTAGCCTCTTTTTTGACACGAGAGAAAGAGAAAACAGCTCTTCAACCAGCTCACATATGCAAATAAGTCTCTATTTTTTTTATTTTCTTGTATTTTCTGTTAAAAAAGAACAAACCTCAGGTACTTCATTGTTACATCACCCCCACTTCCTTCTCTTTTCTTCAAAATGCTTTGTCTCACTCAATATTTTTTTTTTAATTTGAGAAACTACCATTCCATACTATATTCACAATGATTGTACATGACGGATTTGAAAAGTGGTATAATGAGGTTCTGATTTATTCTCTGTTCCTTTCACAATAATTCATAATATTCCATCTGATTTTTGACTGCCACTGAGCATTGCTTTCCTGTTTCCATAAGGCTATCTATTACCTTTCAGAATGAGATTCAGGTTTGCAATAGTCAACTCACAACACATACAAAAATATGTAAAATTAGGACTATTCTTTTTTCTTCCCCCCTCCTCCTTAAGGGCATTGTTATCTATTAATCTACATTGAATTTAAAGAGCTGTTTTATCATAACATTCTTCAATTGCTTTGGAGCTCTTTATCATCAGTAGATTATATCATCAGCAAATTTTGTTGCCTCAGTATTCATTCTTTTTCTGACCATTTATGAATATGCTAAAAAGCACATTGCAGCACAGAATAGCAGACTTCATTAGCAAATTACTTCCACTGTGAAAAAAACATGTTTTACTCATGTTCTCCTTTTCCCTAGTTTTTAATCCACCATTTATCCATATGACAACCTTCTTGTTATGTCACAGACTCCAGTTCTTAGAAGATTTTGGTGAGAAAGCTTGATAAATTGTTTCAGAAATATTATTACTGAATCCAGAGAACACTGATAGACCTGAATTTTTATTATTTTTTTTCCTAAACAAAAAATGAAGGCCTATTCCAAGTGTATGTTTTCCACTTGTCCATCTAACTTTGACATTCTTCATAAAAGTTTGTTCCAGCCTAGCTGACAACAAATTAACTGACCTGAAGGTCCATAGATGGTCCCCAGAGATAGCGTTTTAAAAACTGGCACCATATTATTTATGTTTGATACTAAAATAGATTTAAATGACTGGACACGTATCTGAGTAATTCAGCTGTTTCATCTCCAAGTTTCTTTAGAACTTTTGAGTGCTTCTCATCTTTCTCAAGTTTTCTTCTTGTTCATTTGCTCAGAGACCTCATCCATCAATAACTAGATTTGAGAAAAAACCTCCAGCATTTTTTCGCATGAACAAGGATAACCACCTGGAAAATCTCAGCTAGTTCTTTTTTTATATGTACGTACCTTCAAGAAGAGTTTAAGTTTTCAGCTATGTTGTCTCCTCTTTCATACATTGAATATGTTGATCACTTCCCAGGCTTGCTTTTTGAACACACCATGGAAAGTGATTCATTATTTGTGTCTATGCCTCTTGCAAGTTTTTTCTTCAATTCTTTTCTGAAAAAAAAAAAAAAATTAACTGTTTTTCTGTTCTCATTTACATACAATCTCAACATTTTTTAGAAATTATTCCCATTTTCAGAAACCTTATTTACTCATACTATGTTTACTCATGTTCTTTATGCATAACATCCTTCTTTCGGTATTAGAAGCCTTTGCCCCACAACTATGTTGGGTTTGGTTGTTTTTTTTGTAAATTGACAATTATTCCAACTGGAGAGGTTTTACTTCTGCCTATACATTGAGCCTCTTTTTAATAACATTCCTTATATTTATTCTTTATATATTGTTTTTTTATCTTTACAGTTTTAACATAAATTTAAGCTTTATTTATGGTACAGCATGACTCTTATCCTTGAATTATTTCATTAAACAGTATCAAACACCTTAAACTAGCCATTTTGCTATTTTCCTATTGTCTTTCTTTTTCTCTCCCTCCAAGGCCTTGCATTTACAGAGTGAAACACCGTTTATACTTCCTTTCATGTTTTCCACATATTTCAGTACTAACAAGACTCTCAGTTACCCTGTTCTTCCCACACAGAAGTACTCTGTACATCCTACTTTTGATATCAAGTCCTACTTGGAAATCAGGGTAAAGAAATATGATAGAGGTTTGCTTCTTTCAGTCTCAGCACTGTGTACCCTGTGCAGAAATTACAGCTGCCTCTTGTAAGACTTTCTTCCAGAGTCCCAATTTTCCACAGGGTCTAGCACTGACCTCATGAAACACGTTCACAGCCTCACACCTTGGGAACAAAACATACACTTCAGCCACATAGGTATCCAGCAAACATCTACCAGAGGCCACCAAGTAAAGAAGTTAGAATGTATGGTTTTCTTCAACATCCGAGCTGTTCTTGACGGGCAAACATGGGAAATTTATCCTGTTCATGAATGCCTTCAGGTCCTCAAAACTTTCATTCATCTGGCCCTATTGATTAGATTCTCTATTCAAGTCTTGAACTGCTGTTATCTCTACCATGTGCATTCAGCAGCATAGTACTCTTTACAAGTCTTTCTATATGGAAACAAATTAACGATCATTAAACTAAGCATTTTGAGGTGCTCTTAGCAGAAAAGGGCAGAAGGAAAAAAAAGTGAAGAAAAGAGGTGAAGAGAAAGAAATAGTTTGCAAATAAAGAATGGCAAAGGGACAGAAGCCCAACCCATAACTTAGACACTTGAAAAACAAATAACTTTGGTTATTTTTAAGACTCTCCTTGATTCTAATGTTCCAAGATGAAATTGGAAAATTGGAAGGGGTTCTGAACTGATTTACAGCAACAGAAAATCTGCTTTGCAGCAAATGACCAGGAAAAAAAACAAAAAAACAAAAAAACACAAACCTAACACAACCAACCAACCAAAAAATCCAGAAAAACAACCAACACTATACCACAAAACCCAAAGCACCACTCATTCATACATACAAGATAGGATTAAGAAGTGAACCTGTTACAGTCATGGTATTCTACTAGGGGAAATTTATAATAAAATGTCCCCTGCGATTAGTAAAATATAGGGTTCAATAACATAAGATTCAAAAGGGTTAAAAATCCACAGAGATTGATTTAGTCACTGAATCAGCTGACCTGTGCATCCAGTTACAGGTTATCTGTATAATCATGCCTAATTCAGTGTTTTGACACTATGGCAGCCTCAAAGCTCCAGATCAATAAACATCTCATCCTAAAAGTTCCTAAGTCCATAAATTCTCAAACACTTGAAAAAGTCCTCACAAACATCCAAGTCTTGGTATCACTACCTTGGTGGAACTGGTGAATTTCTGGTTTAGAGATCACTCTCCCACTTCTCTGAACTTCAAACTTCTCGTTGAAATTATTCTTTCTTTTCATAAAACATATTTGCACTATGTGAAATGAAACATTTGGGACTGCAACACTACTCAGCTTAGTCAAAGTCTCTAATTCTGGAGTGTAGTCACAATTGTTATATATTTTTAGATATACTGTTGAGATTTGTCATTGAAAATTAATATATAGAGATATAATACAGAACCAAAGAAATGACAATGTAGTCATATACGTATTAAAGAAAAGTCCTTGCAAAGCAACAGAGATCCAGGTTGTTCTTGTGCCTGACTCAGTTAATAGTACAATAGCATACATAACATGTAATATGTGTAATAACTTTGCCAAGAGATATTACAAAGTTTGAAGGCAAAAGTAACAAAGGAAACGATGACACCTTTTGAGAACAGCAGGTAATCTGGATTCAATTCAGCATTGTCAAGTAGTTCAATAAACAAGCATATTAAAAAAGACTGCATGTCAGATGAGCAACCGACTTGTCTGGTCACAACTTCAATGCAGGGGCAGTTAGCTAGATTTCAATAAAGTATGATGCTTATTCCTGAAGTGTACTAGGATACTAGAAAATTAAGTAGTGGAATCTTCATTATCTTTCACTAGATATCTGGAAAACACACACACAATGGGCTCATAAAGACTCAGAATTCATCTAATGATGTTAGAGCCAACATGTCTTTTGGGACAAAAGGGAAGAGAGGAGCATCTCTATGAAACAAGAGAAGATGAAAAGCATCATTGACTGAGGATAGCTGCCCATGCAAGAAACTCTAGACAACTCAAAGGACTAGACTAACTTGTGAATATGAAACAACTGAGAAGGAGGATTGATGCTCTAGAGTAAAATTAAGGGTAGCAATAAGGAAAAAAATGGATGCTAGCTCTCAAATAAGATAATGAGAATACCAGACATTGGAAACTGAAGGGGAATCAAGTCAATATGCAGAAATGCTGAAAGAAAACAGAAGAGACATTCAGAGTCCCAGATAGAATTAAAAATGGCACACAGAAGAAAGGTCTGGTGATTCACAGTACCATGTAGAGAGGCACGGCTGTGTGACTGCAGCCTCCTCGTTACTGACTGTCAGTCTGATCATGAAAGGAGATAAAAAAAAACCAAATTACTATCACATCTGTTAGGTATAACTGGCAGGTGGAGCTGTAACTGAGAAGCATCACAAGGAAACTGGAAAAAATTTTTACAAATCTCCAAAATCAACACTGAGCAATTCCCACTGGGGAAAAAAAGAAAGAAAAAAAGAAAAAACAAAACAACCAACCAAACAAAAAAACCACTATCAAGGACTGTTTCATTAAATATGTGCAATTAAATATTTGTATGAACTTCAGGGACATCAGGTCTCAAAGGAGGAGTAAAAGGCCTAATAGGAGCATAAATTAACCAATAGCTAAATGATGAGTAGAGTGGTATAAGGAAGCTTCTGTAATATTTGATTGTTGAGATGCATTTATTGAAGGAAGTCATTTTTCAAGAGATAAATTTAACTTGAATGCCCAAGGGAATAGCTACCTGGGATCACAGCTAACACAATTAATAAGAACAGGTTTAAACTGAGAAATGATAGCTCTCTAAACACTAGGGGAAAGACAAAATATAGGGTAAATGAGAATTCAGACATGGATTAAAAAAAAAAAAAAAACAAAAAAAAAACACACACAAAAACCCACCTGTGGTAGGAGGAGAACTTATGGTAAATAAGAAGTATTAAGAATCATGTAACAGGAGATTACATGTCTGAGTCTGTTCTGTATAGACCATGGAGTAAGAAACAACTCTGAAGTGTAAAGAACTCTCAGAATCTTTCTCAACACAATGGAAGATCTTGAAATATACTTATAGGATGTAATAATAAATGTTAAGGAGAAAATTGAAGCTTGATAACACAGAACTCAGAACTAGAGTATCGATATAGAAGGACAGATACCATTCAAGAAAGATAATATTAAAGATGAGAGCAGTGGGATATGCCATAAGATATAAGACATTATAAAGGAAAGAACACTTTTTTGACAGATGTCCATTTTTTAAAAGAAAAAGATTTTCTGCTGGAATCAAGGTGAAAGTTTATAAGAGATCCATGGTCAGATACAAATATGGATAAAGATCATTGGAAAGAGAAATACTATTAGACATTGTGACAGGAGAAAAACTTCCTGGCAAAGATTAGAACTGACTATAGGCAGTAATAATAGCTAGTGATATGTGCAGAAGCAACCCAATGTCGGATGTTACAGCCAACAAACCTGCGTAACAAATAGCCAGACCTAACAAAAATTCACATTATTTAAATTTGATTTTGTCATGTAATGAAGATTTAAATAGTTTATCATTGAAAGCTGAGTTACCATAAATTAAATCAAAGGGCTAAAATAATATTTTCGTAACTCAATTATCAACTACAGAAGGGTACACTTCAGTAAAACTAGGGAGCTCTTCAGGGAACTCAAGTGAACCATGCATTTCAGAGACTAGAATTTCTTTAAGCCAAAGACAGTTGGATAACTAGGAATCTGTATTCCACACATCTAGAGGGGACTCTAGATCTGATTAAATTAAAAACCATCACCAAGTAGGCTACTAGATACAAGCAAAGAGCCACAAAATGCAACAAGGATTACCAGGGTCATCTAACCTCAACAATGACATGGCAACCGAATGGGACTTGCCAAGTTTTTCCTGGCACAGTACAGAAAAAAAAAAAAAAAAAGCAGATCATGATTTGGTGAGTTTGAACAAAAGCCAATGACAATCTAAATTGGGCCAGGAGTTGAATTAGTATTTTGCATCTGGGTTTAAAACAGATTTTGATGATTATCAAAATTCTACATTGATAACAACAGGAATACAGAACAGGTTTTATCATGAATAAGGTGAAAGTACCGAAAAAATAATCAAAGAATTACATAGAGTTACTTGGGAAAGAGTAAAACTTCTTCACAACACCAAAAGATATAATAAGGAGGAGACCACAACATTCCCCCTCGTTTCTTCGTCAGAGGACAATATTGTTGGCAATGCACAAGAAAAGGTTGGGAAAAGCCTTGAAAGGTTGAGCTTTGACTTTTAAGGCAAAACAGTTTCTCAAGTCTTCATGCTTGCATGAAGTTAGTTTTGGTAGCTTTTTTGCCATTCCATAAACTCAAAGAGGATTGGGACATGCCAGCCCACAGTAGCTGTGGCTTTCCACCACCACGTAGAAATAAGGGTGTGCAAATCCTGTGGATACTGAGAATTCAGCAACTTTCAGAATCACCTTGCACTCAAAACACATGCTTTTATCTATGTACACTTCAAACCTAACTCATGCTGCTGAGGAATTAATTCACTATAATCTGCATTATCGTTTAGCAGTCATCTTCAGGTAGCTCTTTAAAGAAACACACCCTTGCCAAACACAATATATAGAAGAAACGGAGTTCTGAAACCATCAATAAGAACATGCTCTAACCTAATGACAGGACAAACTGAAAAAATCTTCAAGAATTGCAGGTGGCCACATCCCCTAAACACTCCTAGTGTAGCAAATTTAAGCTAACCTTGTTATTTTTTATCCAAATGCCAATTGCATATCCATGATGTAATACCAACACAGTGCAGACAGCAAACAGGCTGTGACACAGCAGGGTCCTCATTCCAGATGAAGTGGATCTCCAAGTACCTCTTCAGCATATCTGAACAGCAATTTATGCAATTTTGAGTATTTCTAAGAAAAGGTAAGCTATTTCACTTTATCTTTTGCTGCAAAACTTCAACCAGACCTGGCACTCCCCTGCAAGCCTAGAAATCCGCATTAAGGATTCATGAAGTGAATATCTTCATGAAGAATTCTGGTTTATTACAGAGATCTTAATTAGGGGCATAAACTAGCCTGTAAACAAAGTTTAAACTGCTTGTATATACAGCCTATGTAATGAGCTCAGATTTCATGCCTTATTGCACAAATAACACTTTTATTACAATAAAACAGTATAGTACTACTTCTTTTGAAAAGCATTCCTATTACCATAAGCATTTTACTTTTGCATCACGGAACACAGTGAAGTAATTGAAGCTACAGGCAACAAATACCTGAATAAATGCTTCAGAAACATCATCCCTACCAGGTTGCCAAATATCATCACTTTTCCTGATTTGGAAAATGACCCACTAAACTCATTCATCAGTTCTTCCCATTTTAATCACATTCAGTGTTATAAACAGAAACTGACACTCATGATTGCTTGTAACATTTCTTTGAGTAAATGCTGCATTCTATAAAAGTACAAATACATTTATCAGTATCTTGAATTGAATACAGACTATATCATTTGGTTTTAGCAGAATTTATCAAACACTTCATTTCCTTAACACATCTTAATCAGTTTTCTAATATGCAAGACAATGGAGCAGTTCCCAAGAACCTGATATTGCACTATTTTTTCTGGCTACATTCCCAATGCAATCATGAGGGATTTTTGATGAGGGATGTTGGTTATGGTATAATAAAAGCATAGCACGGAACATTCACTGAAGGTAAAATATGCTTCTGTCTTCATTCTCTGGAACAAAGTTCTTTAATTTTATATTGTAGCACTATCTCTGCTAACAAATCCTGGTACTCTGCAGCTCCTCATTCTTATCCTACACTAGAACTCCAAATTCTCACAAAACTCACTCAGGAAGTACACCCAATATTTGTAAAATATTTCATTAACTAATATTTCTTTTACAAAGTAGTCCACAAAAAGTTTCAAATTTCAACCCGTGGAATATATAGCAGATAAAGAATGTCAAAACTTTGATTTTTATGCATGATAGATATGTTAACATGATTTAGAATGAATTTTTATTTTAGATCTTGATACTGCCAAGACAACAAAATAAGACAAAACAGGCATATTGGTCAGTAATAAATATTTATTTCCTCTGCATTTCATCCTCAACGACAGAATGCCCATTTCTGCAGTCTGTTTTCAGAGAGACTTTTCTATCTGTGTCATCAGAACAAAAAGTTCTGATGTATAACACAAAAAGTACATTTTCTGATCTCACTTAGAGAGGTCACTCCCGCCCTGGATGCAGAAATTTAAAGGTGGCCTGCTTCCCAGCGGCAAGTGCTGCATACCTGCCTCATCCTCAGCCACGCACCCATACAATCCACCTTGTTCGAGTGTTAACACAGCTACAATGTCAGTCAGGTCAAGATCTCATCTCACCTTTTTTTCTTCCTAGCCTACTTATCCCTCAGGTCACTACACAGGTTCAGCTGGCAGTACTGCTACATGAAAACTTTTGCCAGCACAAGGAATGAGGACAGAAATGCGTGCAAGAGAAGACAGGAGTGGAAGAGACAAGACCCTACCTAGCATCAGCAGCATGTACTTCAGTCATCTGAGAGTGATAATAGACACTTCTCACTTGAAAACACTCCACAACACCTTTCACAACCACACCATTAGATTCCTGTCTCAGTAATTACTATATTAATAGCTATTTAGTCTTTAGTTCACGCAATCAAAAAAAAGTTACTAGATTCTTATCACGAACAAAGTGGTTTTGTACTGCCAAAGACGAAAGAGGGAAAAAAAAAAAAAAAAAAAAAAACCCACCACAATTTCAGCACTTCTTTCAAAGCACAAGGGGTTGCGCAGTAACCACGGCAGGATGTGCTGGACTCACTCATAGTCTGTTCTCCGCTGCTCTGCAGGTGGCAGAATCATCTCTGGGAGACCTTCCTGAGATTGCACCGGTGTGTACAACTACAGCCTGCCAACCAACCAAACCAGCACCAGGTGCTAAATTCAATGACAACAGGACTGAGACACATAGAAGTGGTTATTTGAGTACAAATGTGCACACACATACATATATATATATATATACACACTTTACAAAATAGCAATTATGTAGCAATATATAATTGCTGTATTTCTACAGTCTTCTGTATTTGCCTTATGTATTTAAGGAACTATGTTCTCCTTATCAATAAAATTTTATTATGTAGAGGGAACTTGCATGCACCTGTGTGTATACAAAGCATGCAGATATATACGCTATGTATCTGTACAGCATCTCTGCACAGAGGTCTTTAGATCACATATACGTGCAGAGCCTTATTTTTCTCCAAAATGTTACCCGAATATTCCATAATTTAGCCGAGAATGAAAATCTTATCCAAAGTTTTTAAAATTCCAGTACAGTCAGATTCTGTTTTGAAAAATAACTCTGAAATGCTGATCCGTAATACCATAACAATGTTTTATTTTATTTACTTTCCATAGGCTGTAGCTTATTGCCTTGAAAAAGATTACTACTTCAATGACTACTACATTTGATACTATTTTAACTAAACAGGTCACCAGTTTCAGACTAGAATTAGGATTACTTTATTATTTGCCCTAAACGTAGTATGAGAGTGAATTTATAGACACTGATATTTTGTCCAACTTTCAGCCCAAGTAAGGACTATAATTCAGTAATTATCTTCAAACTAGTAACTACCATAAGCAAAACCTGCCAAGAAACACCCTATTTAAATTTAAATCCATGCACACATAAGCTCAGAAAAATAGCACGCTACAAGTAGCAACAGGCTGCATAAAATATCTCAAGTATTTACTTGAGCATCCACATACCCTTTCAGCCCCACTGAAAGAATTATTTTATTTGGCTTCCTCAGGTAGATAAAGCAAAAACCAGCATAAAACCTTGCCCTCCCCACACACACACCCCACAGTCAAAAATCCTTTGGTGTGGCACTTACATTTTAAGTCCCAGGAGAACAGGTTTCACAGAATTTAATTGAGTACACCCACAGTAAGTTTGCAGACGACAGCACGTTGCGCAGGAGTGTTGACATGCTTGAGGACAGAAATGCTCTTCTGAGGGATCTGGACAGGCTGAATTGATGGGCCGAGGACAATGGTATGATGTTCAACAAAGTCATGTGCTGGGTCCTACACTTGGGTTGCACAACCCTGTACAGTGCTACAGGCTTGTAGAAAAATGCTTGGAGAACTGTCTGGTAGAAAAAGACCTGGGTGTTTTGATCAACAGCTAGCTGAATATTAGCCAACAGAGTGCCCAAGTGACCAAGGTAGCCAAAACCATCCCAAATTATATCAAAAATAACATGGTCAGCAGGGCTAGAGAAGTGATTATCCCCCTGTATTTGGCACCTGTGAGACCACACGTCGACTATTGTTTTGGGTCCCTCGCTGCAAGCAAGACATTGAGGTGCTGGAGCGTGTCCAGAGAAGGGCAACAAAGCTGGTGAAGGGTCTAGAGCACAAGTCTTATGAGGAGCAACCAAGGGAACTGGGATTGTTTACTATGGAGAAAAGGAGGCTGAGGGGAAACCTTATTGCTCCCTACAACTACCAGAAAGGAGTTCATAGGGAGGTGGGGGTCAGTCTCTTCTCCTAGGACACAAGCAATGGGACAAGTTGGGCCAAGGGGAAGTTTAGGATATTAGGAAATTTTAGGATAAAGTTTAGGATATTAGGAAAAATTTCTTCACTGAAAGGGTTTTGAAGAGCTGGAACAGGCTGCCTGTGTTGAGTCACCATCCCTGGACGTATTTAAAAGATGTATCGATGGTTTAGGAACATGGTTTAGTGGTGGACTTGGCAGTGCTGGATTAACTGTTGGACATGGTGATCTTAAAAGTCCCTTCCAATATAAACAATTCTAGGTGGGAAACTGGAGTACTTTGTAGAACAGGAAGTTATGTTACTCCCCAGAGGCAGAACAGCAGAAGACAAAATTACTTCAAATACCAACATAAATTCCACTTCAGTTGCCAGCACAGAGTTCACACTGTACAACACCATGAGCAACTATACCGTCCCAGGTCTTGCTGCAGAGGCAGTTAATTACAGCAGGTAATTCTGCAGTTACCCTGGAGGAAGTACCTCAGGCTCAGCCAATTTGGCAATATTTACCTTATCTTAACTGTCTCTAAACTTAAACTGTATGTTCCTCATTCGAGGCTGAGATTCCCATCTCTTTCTCAATGGACCACAATAAATTGGCTGCCTCTTGCAGCTGATAATTTTGGTGAAGACTGATAACAAAAAACACATTAATGACATCTACCTCCTAGGCATTATTTTTCCAAAGTAACCAAATTTGTCCCCTTCACAGAATGACAATTTCCTTGACTTTCCTCTTAATGCTAGAGCACACAGGCAATTATTTCATCCCACATGTGCAACTTATTTCCTATTTTGTGCCATTATCTTCCTGGTTTTTGATGTGCTTCTCAAAGTAGCCTGATCTTTTCTCTTCTTCTCTGTGTTCTACTTTCACCTCAGGCAAATGAAGAACTGATTTTAAACAGTTGCTATCTTACTACGTTTCTTATCTTTCATGCAAAATGCAAAATTATGTATGTCCTTACTACTCATGTATTTAAGGAATCTCTGCTCACCTTTGGTTCCCTTTTCTCTCAGACAAGTTTCCTGGAAAAGAATATCTTCCAGTTGTTTGAATTTACTGAAGTCTACTTCCCTAAAATCCACCATTTTTATTTTCCATTATTCCTCCTAGACTGCCCCTTCCTAGTCACTGTTATCTATCTTACTTACTGCACGAACCTCCAAAACCAAAAATCAAATCTAGAATACTTTCATCTCTAGTTGTTGGAGTTTCTTTTCCACAGCTTGTGTCAAAAACATCACCAGTGCATTTCAAGGACCTGTTGAATAATCTGTGCCCTGTTATATTCTTTTCCAAACAGAAATTCAGAGAAATAAAATTCTCTATTATTACTAAATCCTATACTCTGGATGATTCTACAAATCACTAGTGAAAATCCCTGTCCAGCTGGTCATCCCAGCTTGGTCATCCCAGTCATGAACTCTCATTATTAGTCATCTTGGGTTTTTTTACTCTGCTCATCACTGAGAAAACTTTAGCAGGCT
The DNA here is from genome assembly GCA_013398155.1 of Pedionomus torquatus. Classification (NCBI taxonomy): domain Eukaryota; kingdom Metazoa; phylum Chordata; class Aves; order Charadriiformes; family Pedionomidae; genus Pedionomus; species Pedionomus torquatus. Next base: position 347,201 of record VZRU01010115.1, on the reverse strand, counting down.
TAACTCCACTCTGCATTCTACATCTCAGAAGATATAAGAATATACCTCTTTGATATTTGGACTACTTCTTCCTCAGACAAAACTCCCTATTAACTTCTCTGTCACATCACATAATTTCTATTTCAATTAAATTATCTTTTTGATCATTAATTAAGACTTCACATTTCCTCCTTCTGGTCATACAAGAGGTCCATGAAACTGAGCCACCCATCTACATAGACTCGAGTAACCTTCTACCTTCTATTTTTCATCATGGTCCAAGATTGTTATATATGTAAATACACTATTTTTTATCTTACTTTTCTTTTATAGAAAATCCTGTTCTTACTAAGTTAGTGAACCAATAAATGGTAACAACACACTTTTCCCATTTTTCTTTACGAGTGCTCTGTCCTACGTACACAAAATTGTCCATTCTGTGACCACACACTTACCTCCAGGATATCTGTATCTGTGTGAACCTTAACTGGAAAACCCAATATGCTCATCCTGCTCTTAAATGCCAGCAGTCACTTTTGATCCATTTGGGATCATTTCTGGCACAGCGTCCACATGGGTGGGCAGTACTGTGTGACCTTAAAAACCTCAGAAGTTTTTAAATATTATATCAGCTTTGGGATCCAAAGATGTAACATATGGCCCAGACTCTCATGTGAACAGACTTTCTCCTGACAATCATATATTGCTTCCCCCTAAGAGCAGTGGTGGTGAATCTTACCACTTATTGCCTATACAAGCTTTCCTTCTCTGCTACAGATGATGGACTTGCTTCTGATTTCAACTTCCTCATTTAATGTACTATTGATTTTCTTATCACGGGTGCTTCTCAGCCTGACTGATTTCCCCTGCAGATCACCTATTTGTTTTCTAAAGAGATTTCCTGAGGATACACTTTCTACAAAGCACTCCCTCTCCTTCCCAATCTTTACTGAAAGAAAAAGGTAGCAGATATCTCCCATTTGCTTCAGAAAGAGTGGAGTTTGAGGCCTTTCTGAAGGACCTCCTGCTACACACAAAAACAAGGGCTGGGAGCCAATAAATGCTGGTTCACCAAAGAGCAGGTTTATAGAATCATAGAATGGTTAGAGTAGGAAGGCACCTCAAAAATCAGCCAGTTCCAACCCCCCTGCCATGGGCAGGGACACCTCCCACTAGATCAGGTTGCTCAAAGCCCCATCAAGCCTGGCCCTGAACACTTTCAGGGATGGGACATCCACAGCTTCTCTGGGCTACCTGTTCCAGTACCTCACCACCCTCACAGGAAAGAAGTTCTTCCTAATATCCAAGCTAAATCTCCCCTCTTCCAGTTTCAAACCATTACCCCTTATCCTATCACCACAATTCCTGACAAAGAGTCCCTCTCCTGCTCTCCTGCAGGCTCCCTGCAGATACTGGAAGGCTGCTAGAAGGTCTCCCCGGAGCTTCTCTTCTCCAGGCCNTGCACTTGGCTTGGTTAAACTTCATGTGATTTGCACTAGCCCATCTCTCAAGCCTGTCCAGGCCTCTCTGGATGGCATCCCTTCTCTCCAGCATGTTGACTATGCCACCAAGCTTGGTGTTATTGGCAAACTTGCTGAGGGTGCATTCTACCCCACTGTCCATGTCTACAGCAAAGATGTTAAATAGCACAGGTCCCGGTACTGACCCCTGAGGGACACCACTCATCACTGGCTTCCACTTGGACATTGAGTCATTGACGGCAACACTTTGAGGGCAGCCATCTAGACAGTTCCTTATCCACAGAGTGGTCCATCCATCAAACCCATGACTTTCCAACTTGGAGACTAGGATGTCATGCAGGATAGTGTCAAAAGCTTTGCTTAAGTACATGCAGATGACATCCATTGCTCTGCCTTTGTCCCCTGAGTTTGCTTAAAAAAAAAAAAAAAAACAAAAACAAAACCACCACACATCACAAAAACTTCACAAAAAAAATTTGTTTGCTTTTTAAAACAAGACTTTTCTTATTTGCTGTCCTATGTTTCTCACTGTCCTAGTGTCCTGGTTTGAGCACCACAGGCCTACTTTCTCTTCTGGTGCCCAGAGAAACTGCACTTTTGGAAGACTCTAGAGTCTGAATTTGTGAAAACATTTCCTTTATAGCCAGCTATGGTTTGGAGGTTTCAAGGTCTCAGTGTCTTCAAGATTTGCTAGCTGTGTGGATGAGGAGGAGTAAGAACAGAACACTGGGCCCAAGCTGACCAACAGGAATTTTTCATACCATGAATGTCACATTCAACATAAATAGAAAGTTTTCCGTGAATTTCTCTCTCTTCTGTAATGGCTGTGATCCCAAGAACTTCTTGCCCCAGTGCTGGACCTCTGAGGCCTTCCCTTCCTCCTGAAGCCATAGCACACATAGCGTCTCACATTCGCTGTCCACGTTTGAGTGCACCTTGAACACCTCCAGGGATGGGGCAAACTTCTCTGGGAAAGCTGTTCCAGTAAATAGTAAATAATTTCTTCCTAATATCTAATATCATACTAATACAGTGGGTTTTTTTAATTTTATAACTTGAGTTCTGTGCTGCCACAAGTCATGCTCATCAGTTACTTAAAGTAACTGGGTCCCATTTGTGTTTACATAACCTGCAGAAAAACCCAGCAATCAACTTTTCANGGGTGCATCTCTGTCTGATCACAACATCATCACTTTGCAGATTTTTGTATTAGTCAAGAGTCTGACCACCAGGATTTGTTGACTCCAAAGAGCCAAATGCAGACAGCATCTTAGTCACAGAAATTCCTCATGCGCCTAAAAAATGAAAATACTCCCTAGACTTTCCCAACACTGAGTGGTGCATTTACTTCTCTTTTTATAAAGCTCAGATTTTCTGTATAAGCCATTGATCTTGGTAGCCTTTTTGTTTGTTTCGAGAGTACCCAAGCTCATGCATGCATGAACTCATTTTGAAACCCAAGGAGACCAACACAGCTGGTTTTAACTACATCAGTGCCAAGTCACTTTCAAACAGATTTCCTTCACCATGTAAAAAGCAGCTAAAAACTGTAAAAATATATACATCTGGGAGTGCTTAGAGTACTAACAATCCCTATACAGTCTATGTTGCCATTGCTAGTAGAAATTCACCCTTCCTTGACTGTAGGCCCAAAGAACACAGCTTCCCTTTGAAGCACCTCTGGTTTATTTGGGCTTAATCTCTTTCCCTTTTTTTTTTTTTTTCCCTCTCCATTTTTTATTTTTGCCATAAATGTATCACAGATTATTAGTAATGTTTCAGTTGTGGAAGTTTCTACTATGCAACACAGAGTCATTGTGCTAGGCTATAAATACAGAGACTCGTGTGCCACAATGTATTCTATATTACCCTACATTTTTCAGCTCTTGCTGAAGAAACCAACAACAAATTGGAGTCAGGGATAGCAAACGCCCATGCTTCTTGATACATTTCTTCAAAAACCACCAATGACTTTTCCTTCTCTGATGGGAAACAGGTGGCCACTGAACTGTTCTTCAAAAATCAGTTTATGCAATCCCCCATCCTTCACATCTATCTAGGCTTTTTTGTTCCTTTAAAAAATACTTCCAATGCCCTGGAACAAGAGTTTCTCATTCCCCTTCACGCTGTTTTCTAGTCCAAATTTTACCAGAACCATGGCTTCATGCCATGCAGCAACCCTTCCCTTTGTTGAGTATTTGCTGCTTGTGAGAGTCATTAGGCAAAATCATCAAGAACCTGTTTCTATTTCAAGGGATTCTGCTATTTTCATCCTATTAAGAAAGCTTAAAGACAAGACTCAACAAATCCCTCATCTTCACTAAGTTCCTATTCGTTACATCTAGCTGCCATTATAGTTTCTATCCCTGGAGCCAGGAAACTTCATTCACTGAAAAAGCAACTTTCATGCAATTTGCCTCACCTAGCCCATATCTGCATGAGGAACTTCTATAGATGAAATTTTAGGATGTTTTCCTTGCTACATATTAAGCAGTTATTTATTATACTGGAATCTAAATCAATTCTTACGTCAACCCTTATTTTTGCTTTCTAGCTTTCTTCTTCAAGTTTCACAGGTCAAATGCATAGGCTTACTTATCTCACTTTTATTTAAATACACATTTATCAAGCATAGCCTAATAGATTTCAACCAGTTAGAAGGATTTACATTGTATCAGGGAGCAGCAAGGGCCAGCTCCTCCCTAACGGAAGGCAAGCCCCAAGCTGAAGATCACGCAGTGAGAGCAGTGCCCTTGCTAGTCAGAGCACAGTCCCATGACATCTAAATACAGTACACGGAGCAGGGTACTTACCAGCCACAGGGCCCTCTAGCAGCCCCAGACAAGACAAAGTGATGAACCACAGTCCACATAGGCAGTTGAGGTAGGGACAGAGATAACATTACAACACAGGTTCAGAATTAACCCAGAAAACAAAGACAAGAAATAAAGTACATCCAAAATACATCTATTTGGGAGACAAGCTACCTCCAACACAGGCCTGAGGTTCCTCTAGGAGTTAGAATCATACCTACAGCATCACTTAAGGCATACCTGAAGCCTTCAGCCTGTGCTGAAATGGGGCTTCTGGGTCTGTGGGCAGAGGTTCCAGGTGAGGCTGGTTAGAGCTATTAAGCCTTATTGGTGCTCTCAGCACCATAATATTTTGTTGTTTCTACTTATTTCCTACATTTACTTTCTGGGTTTCATTTTAAATCACATCTACTAACAATTTTCCTTGCCTGGAGTCACCATCCCAGTGAAACATACACACAGCCAAACCTATGTTGTTCTCCGGTGACCTAGACCAGAACTAAAATTTTAGAGTTGCTCTTCCAGTTTTATTTTTTGCTTCTATTTTATATCCTTACATTTCTCTAACAACTGAATGACTTTCACATCTGATGTTTATGATTATTAGCTCTACTCAAATTTATAGGTATGTTTTTGGTGTCTTTTCCTTTTTTGTTTTGGGTTTTTTTTTTGTTTTTTTTTTTCAGAATGACCAAATAACTGAGTTTTGTGGGCTTTCCTTTAATTTTTCATTACTACTATAGTATTTGCAATAGCTCTTGGACATTTCTTTCTTGGGCCTGGCTTGGAAGAGCACCTCACAGACCTTTACAAGATCTGGATGGCTCAGTATCTTTTAAGGTTACAATCTGCCATTCAAGCAGATCTTGGGCCAGGCAAGCTGTTTGCTAGAAAAACACTTAATTTCTCCAGCTTCAGTCTTTACATTCACTTATTTGGACCATTTTGAAAGTGAGATATTGAGGCAAATGAACTGTGATGGTTCTCCTTAATCTTTTACCAGACTGAGCTTCTTCTGAACTTTTTGTAGGTTGCAAAACCAATAACACATGTTATAGAAGTCTGTTCTAACTCTGGCAGAGCATTTCCCTAAATGCATATCCTAACAACTAGTTTCTTTTAAGGCCTGTTCATTTGCTTAGTGGTGTGATTTGGTTGCTCTCTGAACTTAAACTGAAGTTCCCTTCTGGTTAGTAGTAGTAGTTTTGCCATTTACTACCATGATTTGCTCCAATTTGGTCCCACAGGAATATATATCACCAGATTGCTCCTGGGAAACAGGATGCCATTTCAAGCATTTGCATGGCATCTTTTCAGTAAGTTGTCTGACATTTATTTATCTGTATGTTTGCTCTACTACAAATCAAAGATTTTGGGCTCACAATATCTTTCTTTAATTAAGGAATAAATGTAAAAAGTAAAATGGTATGAGTTAATTTATTTTATCACAGGCTAAATTACAGACTTTTGCTGTAAAATTTTAAGACAAACTAGCATTCCCTTTTAAAGTTATGATATTTGCACCTAACTTCTCTTTTATCTCTCTTTCTCTGCATCACTCAGTCAATTTGGAAAGTTTCAGGTATCTTAGTCAACTTTTCAAATACACTAGACTTGCACTTAAGTCTCAGGTTAAGGTGTACATAAGGTGCATAATTCTTGCATAAGAATTTAAACCATTCCTTATATGACTCCTACATTCATGTTTGCAGACAAAAACATCAGTAAAATTCCAGCTGACTCACTACAATACTTTAGTAATAAAGCCATCAGTCATATAACTTATGTTACAGAGTTGTGAATCTGTTCATAAGGCCTACACTAACGTTTTAATATTAACTTCCACAATTGATGTTCATAGTATACTATACTCAAAAGTGAAAAGCCAAGCTGTGTTTGCATCTCCTGGGTGTCACTGTTCCAGGCAGTGCATGCCTTTATAATGTTCTTTTCCACAGCTGTGTGAGAATCTTCACATCTCCCTCCCATACAAGCCCAATAAAAAAAATGTCTCATGTACCTTCTCAGTGCTACAAAACCACCATTAGGACTGCCTAGCAGGTGTAATTTAAAGCCCGACATCTTAACTCAGGGATTTATTTACAAAGACGGTCACAGTTTCTTACTCAGGAAAACCAGGAGACACTTGTCCAGAAGGAAAACCTAACAGGACCAGATGGAAAAAGAAGCAGTCAAGGATGCAACTCTGGATCTGCTTGGGGGAGAAAGGGAGGAGAGGGTGGGTGGAGGGTATCGCACACGGCGCGGCCCGGCGCGCTTGCTTACCGCGGGCGCAGCTGCAGGCAGGCGGCCGCCGGCCGACCCCGCTCCAGTCCCCACGGCGGCCAGAGGAGGGCGCTCGCTCTCCCG
>VZRU01010115.1:325782-340317 GCA_013398155.1 Pedionomus torquatus | reverse complement strand
CCCCCCCGGCGGCCAGAGGAGGGCGCTCGCTCGCCCGCCGGCCCGGCGGGGAGGGGAGGGGATGGATGCGCCCAGGACCGCGGGGGCTGAGCGCATCCCCCGCCCAGCCACCGCAGCTGCGGAGCCCGCATCGTCCCGCCGGCCGAGCCGCTGCTGCCGCGGGGGACAAGGAGCCGAGGGAACCCCCATGTGCTCCCCTCCCGCCCCCCGGAGCGCTGGGGAGAGCGGCTGCCCGAGGGGCAGGGAGCCGCCCGCCTCCACCTCGGCACTTTAGGTAGCATCGGTCGCGGCATCAGGATAACGCTTCTCATTCATTTTCTTTTTTTCCTTTTTTGTCTGTTTTTTTGTTTGTTTGGTTTTTTTTGTTTTTTGGGTTGTTTTTTTTTTTTAACAAAAACACCCGCGTACTTTGTTTGGTAATTTAACGGCATATGATTTAAATCAATATAAAATTCAAATACTTTTGTGCCACCTGTTGGATTTTGCTACTAATTACATGTAACTGGAAACACACTTCTGTACTCATGCCTGGGAAGTATTTCCCATAATGTTATTGGTGCCCTTATGAAAATACTACTTTGTTTGCTGTTTAGAAATATTTTGTCTCTGGACAGGCAGATAGAGCTCTTTTTTCCTTGTAAAAATCTGATCTATAAATTATAAACAGCATTCACTGAAGGCATGGTGTGGTGCAGGGCTGGAGTTGGAGTCCTTGTGATAATGTAATAATTATCTGGAAAGGTTATTAATGGAGAAACTCCAGTCTGATGACCTGGGATGTGGAACTGACTGTCCCTAAGCACACAAAACCATAAAGGCACCTGACAGTATTGATGGGCCAGGAAAAGTATACCAGGCCTGCACTTTACTCATACCTGTGAATACATTTGGGTGGGAAAAGACCCTTGGGATCATCAAGTCTAACCGTCAACCCCATTCTACAAAGTTCTCCCTTATACCATATCTCCCAACACCACATCTAAATGACTCCTAAACACGTTCCGGGATGGTGACTCAAACACCTCCCTGGGCAGCCTGTTCCAGTGTCTGACCACTCTTTCTGTGAAGAATTTTTTCCTAATGTCCAGTCTAAACCTACGCTGTTGCAGCTTGAAGCCATTCCCTTTTGTTCTAAGGGTAATTACCTGTGAGAAGAGACCAGCATCAACCTCTCAACAATGTCCTTTCAAGTAGTTGTAGAGAGTGATGAAGCCTTCCCTCAGGCTCCTCTTCCTCAAACTAAACAATCCCAGCTTCTTCAATTGCTCTTTATAAGATTTATTCTCCAGGCCCTTCACCAGCTTCGTTGCCCTCCTCTGCACTCGCTCCAACACCTCGATAACTCTCTTGTCTTGACGTGCCCAAAACTGGACACACTACTCAAGGTGTGGCCTCACCAGTGCTGAGTACAGGGGGACAATCACTTCCTTACTTTTGCTGGTCACACTATTTCCAATACTATCCAGTACAGGATATTTCACATTAAAGTGACCAGATTTATTTATTATATAGGAACACTATTTTAAAAGGCCCATATATAAATGAACTACAAATAAAACAACATTCCATAAGAATGTGAAAATTAACCAATGCTTAATCTGGTTTTCTCTAAAACATATAATGACCCATGGGTTACCAGGTGTCTTTGTTATTCCTTCTCTGCAAATAATTATCCTGCAGATACCTTACAGTTCTTTGAGATCAGGAGGTGTAGAAGCATGCACAGAAATGCAAGTGCATGGGGAAGGAGTGGCCTGCCCTTTCTTCTTCCAAACTGTAACTGCTAAACTGAATGCGGCAGGTCTCCATGATGCCACCACATTCATACAGTGACAGATGAAAGGTCCATCTCTGCTTCTCATGAAGAAGTGGGTGACTGCCATCCCTTCAAGGGATGGGAAAGGACACCAGATCCCAGAAACACTCTTCCATGACAACACCAGAAATAAATACAGCCCCCAAGTTGCCTTAATTTACATTTTCTTATGTTATTTTCCCATTTTTAAACAGACAGTACACAGGACCAGTAATGTAGAAAATTGGGGGTTGGCATTGTGTACAAATGCAGTCATCTTTTTGGTATGTTTGTTTCCACAGTGTATTCCACTTTCATGTTAAAATGTACAAGTTTAGAAGGACATGAAGTACTGTTAAATGAAAATATACACATTTTCTAAACTGTTTGTGCTTTTTAACCCAGAGCTGGCAAAATACTTAAATATAAAATTAAACTACAAAATTAATAATCCATATCAGGCAAATAGTATGTACAGTACAGTATTTCAGTCATCTGTCAGCCTGATTCGCAAAAGGCTTTAGAGATAAATTTAGCTGAGGCTTCTATTAGTGAACAGTATCTTTAAACTGACTCTGTTGACCCCAATTTTATCTGCTTTGGATTTTGTGATAACCCTGTTTCAAAGTCTTCCCTGGTTTTATGAGGACAATTTTCCACTGTTTGCACAGTCATAAATGGCCACAAAATGTACAAGACGACAGAAAAATGCACCAAGTAAAACTAAAGTGTTTACACACCAGTATTTTGCTCTTGGCAAGTGCATAAGTGACTTCACAAGATGCAAGTCAGTGCACATTACATATTACACATTGTCTTTTTAGACCAGTCTGTAGGCAGCATGAGCACGTCCCAGGGCCCCAACACAACGGCTGTGTTTTTTGTTCAGTTTCTAAAGACTCATAAATAGCATCTCAGGCTTTAGTTCCTAATGTGGTAAAAAAAAATATGATGGCTTGGACTAAACCAAAAGCCAATTATTCAAAAAATGCACAACTGACTTCTCTGCTTTCATTCCCATCAACTTCCCTCTCATGTGGATTATATTAATTACTTGTTGTAAATTTATTGCTACATATTCAAATAAGCCAAGAAGCAGGGAAAGCAGAGTCTTACACCATTTCAGATCTTTCCTGCAGGAGAAAAAAAAAATGTAAAAAGAAGCAGTTCCTATTTAGCTAGTAAAACCAACTGTAAATAAGTTGATGAGATCTCTTTTGTGCAGTGGAATTTAAAGTTTAAGGAGCAGTTCTTTCCACAGAGGACTCGGTAAAAGTTTAGTCATTGTAAGCCAAAATCCAAAGAGGAGTATGTCAATTAAGGAGGAAACAGTGATTTTGCTAATCCTCCTTAGCAAACTTGGGTAGACTTCTTTGGTGTAGACAAGGTTAGGTGAAAAAGGGTTGGCTTGGTATTGATACTAATCTTTTCTTGAAGGAAGTAAAAACTATAAAATACCTGAAAGGGGTAGCCCACAATAATGTCAGAGACCTGTAGGCATCATGACACATATGATGTCTCAGTTGCATGAAGTCACAAGGACCTTAAATACTGTTTGCTGTACCCACCCTATTTGCTGCAGAGGTGGTTGGATCCCTGCTTGGGAGGGAGGGAGAGAGAGAGGCAGGAGGGGAGGCAGGAAGACCTGCACTTACTGGCTGAGCTCTTTGCAATTTGAACTGCAGAATGAGGTAGCCCTTCCCAGTGACAGACATGCCTGGAGGTGAGCGCAGAGAAAGCAAGCCGGCATGGAAGGAAGAAGGGAGGAAAGAACATGGAAGAGAACCATATGGTTTAATCTACAGAGCCATCTTAGTTGGAAAATGTTATCTTTAACCTCTTCTTCCTGACAAAGAGTTTAATGCTTCATAGATAGTGATTTTCATCAAAAGGCATCCTTTTCAGTTCTTCCATGTTTTTCATTTCTGTTCTATGATTTCTCAGCTCATAATATAATATTAGTTTTAATGCCTTTATTTTATAGGCCACTCAGAAGGGAGTCAAGTTCCCTTTTTCCATTCCTCTGCATTTGAAAAGCCCTGTTCTTCTCTTCTCTCTCCAAATATTCCTTCAGATTACTCCAGGAGCAACAACTTGTTAACTGATGCATGTGACACTTTGCTTAATCTATGTTCCTCCTTAGTTCTAAAGTAGACATAAGACAGGCTAATTATGGGAGCAGAGGAGTTAAAAATATATAAAACTCATCTTTATCTCTTGGACTAATAGGAGTTACATTTACAATTCAGGCTCCATTTTTCTTGAAAAAAAAGATTCTGCATTGAGTCCAAATTGGCTATAAAATATTTTCTGTAGATGGGGAAATAGACAAGTGTGGGCAGAGTTTGGAGAAATGTGCACAGACCACGTAAAAATGTATGGTATATAGTTTTCCTGGTTCATAAGATATACATTTTAGGTGACGATCTCTGCATTTCAATAACTGTGGGAGGAAACCTGACTTTGAAAAGTGCATCCATCTTCCTAGACAAAAGAAAAGATCAACTTCCCAGAAACTTTTGTCACGGAGTCAATTCTTACACAATGACATGTAATGCTAAATAAATCATTTTTTGAATTACAAATTGGAAATCCATCACCCTGGACAAATGTTATTCATCTGTGGGGGGAAAAAAGGATGACCTAAGAATAATTGTCTACATGTATTCAAAAGAGAATCTGATTTGTCACTCCCATTTTGAAGTGCCAGTGCTAAAGTTGTTGCCAGCTTTTAAAATCTCTCCTTTGACTTCCAAGTAATGTGTGCGTGCTTAAAAGCCAATTAGAGAACAGTGGTATGATTTGGTGACGCAAGGCAAGTGGCACAGTTTAAAGTGTCATTAAAGATCTACTCTCTTTACAGATTTAGATAAGGCCTTTTTCTCCTTTAGTCATGCTTGGATGTCCTATTCAGTGTAGTTACCAGACTGATATTAACAAGAATTAATGTGTAAAAGTAATGCCCTCGTTTGCAGGTTCTAGCAGAGTCTCTTCAAGGTGAGTTTTTTTCAGCTGTTTAAAAAGTGCTATGATCAACCATATATTCAAGCAAAAGGAACCATTCTCTCTGGCCAAACAAGGTGACCTCATCCTCCATCACTGCCCCAGCCAGCTATAAGCAAAAGGTCGAATTCTTCCCTCCAGTTCACAGTAGCAGAATTTGCCTACAAGTGTCAGCAGGAAACAGTCACTTTACCTGACAAATCATAAAGCAATATTTTGTGATGTAAAGAAACTTCGGACTATGCCAATGTGCCAATCAGGATGTATGCATGATGAATCATCAAACAAATATTCGAGGGCATGGGGAAAAAATAAATCTAGGTCGGGCCCACATGCCAATCAATCAGAAATTGCCTGAAGAATCATGAAACACATTCAGAGACAAGTAAAAAATTTCTGGGCTCTGCCAGGGTGCTGGGCCAATCAATCACGGTGCGGCTGATGAATCATGAAACACACTCTGCAGCGTGTCAGCACACATACGCGGTTGGCACCATTCTCATCATCCTGAGTTTGTCTTGCAGTTAAATTGACTGAAGGTGAGTTATGGGACTGCTGTTTCTCCCACCTACTGACCTCCACAACCAGCCACTCTTAAATCCTCTTGCCCTGCCCTTCGTTAAAAGTGGATAATCAAGACAAAGCTTCAACATGAGAGTAAACACGATTTTGATGTCAGATGGGTTGTTAACATGCTGCTGAAAGCTCTTGAACATATATTTTGACAACAGAACAGACACCTACAAGAGTGGTATTCTCTTCAAAGTTTTCTGTGTTATTTACATGGAAATGTAATATAATACATAATATACATGTAAAATAATACACTTTTTTTAAAAAATAGAAAAATTAAATCTGGAATTTAAGTCTCTGTCCCATTGGTTATCTTTTTACTGAAGAAACTCTTAGCTGTGATTCTTTGTACCAGGGGAAGGCAGAGGGACACTGTTATTATTTTTGTTCTCCTGCCTCAGCCAAAATTGTTCGGCACAAAATATTTCTCTTGTGGAACAAATGAACTTTTTATAACTTTTATCAAAATCATCTGGGCGAAATTAACATTGTCTGCCATTCTATTCTCCTTTGTCTTGTGATCAGCCCCCATTGTAAATATCCCAATAGTACACTGCAAAGCACTTTCATTGATCATACAAATGTTCATCTTGTGTGACATTTTCTAGTTAACATAAGATTTTTGAGTTAAAAAATGTAGGCTTGAAAAAGCAACATTTTATTAAATCCTAACTGTTGCAGAGTTTCTGTACTCATTGTGTCCCTCTACCTAATATAATTTTTGGGTGCATTTTTCTCAACCACGGCAGAATTTTCCACACTAGCAGGAAAGGTATTTGCATAAATGACAGTGACAGTCACTTTTTTAAAAAAATTAGGAGCAAAGAAAGAGCCCATCCTCACACCTTATTTTTTTCAGCTATAGTCAGCAAGGCTGTGTGATGAATTGGTGTTCCAATATATTTATATGAATGTGTTCCATTCTTATATGAAATAGTTCACTGAAAGAGCACTCTGGATCCTCATTCCTTATGAGTATGCTATTCAGCTCCTTATGGACTCTCAAACATCACCATCAAATTATTAAACAGATTTCTCAGACTTTCTTAATGACCCTTTTGCATTCATGCAGCATAGCAGAGAGAACTCTATTGTATAAATATTTCTTCATACAGCATTCAGAAACATCCTAAACTGTGGTAAGCTTAACTAAAACATGTTGTTCTACCATACATAACATTATAATCAATTTGATAGAAACAAGTTTGGTTCCTTATGACAGCAGACAGGAAATCCACTACTAAATTTATAGGAGTAGGTAAAGAAAAAAGGATGTTTTGAAATAAGAAACTGAATTATCATTATCAAGGAAGGAAAAATTTGATTTGACATTTTCTGTAACTTCTGTTAGTTCTCAGTACTCATTAATAATTTATTTTCTTTTTCTGGTGATTATTAGCATCCCTATTATTATTCAGAAACTGAAATTTATGGTGGCAACAGGACAACAAGCAGGTAAAGTTGCACAATGTAATGTTAGCAAAAGATTGCACCTGAAATGTAAGCTGGTAACTACAGTCAGTTTCCTTTGATGTCGAGGTGATGATAACTGTGTTGCAAGTTTATATCTATGAATAACATACTACTATTGCAGGAATTCATAAATTCTGGAAAAAAAATATGCATGTATGTATAAGTACATTTATGCATATTCTGAACAGAAGTGTATACATGTCAGAGAGATAATTATTTAAGAAATCAAAGGAGGGCTGATATCTTTCACGAGTCTTCTTAATAATTAACTCTTGTCACCATTAAGGGCTCCCCAAACTTTGCACATATAGTTCCATTTCAAGTTAGAGATATATTGATAGGTATAATTAATAATTGAGAGCAAATAATGATGGAGAGAAGTGGCATAACAAATATTACTTTTGAGTCTTCAGTCGAAATAAAACTTCATTTTTACCTTTTGGTAAGGTATATTAAAAAAATATGCTCCTCCCATCCTATGCAGAGAATATCGGCTAGATAATCAGATGATGTAAATCCCCAGGGCTGTACCAGCTGACATTTGGGTTGACATCAGGTTGTGGTCAACGGCTTAATGTCCAAGTGGCAGACAGTGATGAGTGGTGTCCCACAAGGGTCAGTACTGGGACCTGTGCTATTTAACATCTTTGTCGGAGACATGGACAGTGGGATTGAATGCTCCCTCAGCAAGTTTGCTGATGACACCAAGCTTGGTGGTGAAGTGAACACGCTGGAGGGAAGGGATGCCATCCAGAGAGGCCTGGACAGGCTTGAGAGATGGGCTAGTGCNGAGCTGGGGCTGTTCAGCCTGGAGAAGAGAAGGCTCTGGGGAGACCTTCTAGCAGCCTTCCAGTATCTGCAGGGAGCCTGCAGGAGAGCAGGAGAGGGACTGTCAGGAAATGTAGTGATAGGACAAGGGGTAATGGTTTGAAACTGGAAGAGGGGAGATTTAGATTGGATATTAGAAATAAATTATTTCCTGTGAGGGTGGTGAGGCACTGGAACAGGCTGCCCAGAGAAGTTGTGGATGTCGAATCCCTGGAAATATTTAAGGCCAGGCTTGATGAGGCTTTGAGCAACCTGGTCTAGTGGGAGGTGTCCCTGCCCACGGCAGGGGGGTTGGAACTCGATGATCTTTGAGGTCCTTTCCAACTCTAAGCATTCTATGATTCTATGATTATCAAAGAATACAACCCTTTATGTTCATTAGTTTAAAGAAGAAATATTTTTCCTACTGTGGTCAGTAAATGTCCATCTCCTTAATTCAAGGTGAGTTGTGCCACGGTGTCAGCCTTGTTTACTTCTGCTTCACTGAATTAGGTTGAAGAGGATGCAGAAAAAAATACTCTATAACATTTATGAAATAAAGATCTAGTCCAGTTCTCTCCAGGATGAAAATATGCATAATTTTTAAAGAGTTCTGCCAATTCAAAATTACTCTGATTTCCCAGCCACTTCTTGCAAGAACCACCTCTGAAAAATAAACAATGAAATTTGAAAAAGTGAATCCTTCCTAAAACCAAAATTTGCAAGGCTTATTTTGTACAGATGCTGTTTTATTTCAGCAAACATGTGCCAGCTGTCTTTCTGTCACTTTTGATCCACCTCAGTATGTCTCCCCTGCTAGTTCTGCCTATTGTTGAATATGTTAGAAGGGAAAAAGTTCATTTCCCATTTCAAAACTTTCACTTCACTAATATCCCTCTACCTCATATTTCTGTGGAGCTTTTATGTCTTTATGATGTGGAAGCCACATACAGACAAGAAGGTGTTCAAACACCAATGGGATATAAAAGTTCATATCTGAGTTCCCAATGAAATTAAATAAAAGTCAAAAACAATAATTAGGTGGAGGTCCTGGTCTCTCTAAAAAAGCCAAAAGCTGATACTTTTCACTTAACTGCCTGAAGCTTATGATTTAAAGGCTTGTTTTCTCATCTGATAGCCCCAAGCTGTGCCCAGTTTCTCTGCAGACAAAAGGAAAAGAGAGATGGTGACAAGCACACACCCCTTTTATGAATCAGAGAAACAGTGCTCTTCTTGTTCCCTAGGCACCAGCCAGTTGAAACCTGAGCCTCAGTTTTACAGCTTAGCACTTACCAGCTGGCTTTCACGTGAAAGGCTTTTAAAATATAGACATCTACACACACACGCACGCAGAGTAAGACATGTTTGATTCTGATGACAGTTACAGAAATATAAGGGGAAAAAAAAAAAAGAAAAAAAAAAAAGAGCTCTAAATCATGTTTCTTTTTGCAACTGAGGCTCTTTGTATCTTCTCCTGTGCACCTTGGACAGGGGGAACAGATTGTGCCTCTCCTCTTTTCATCAATCTTTTATGTATTTGAAGGCTAATGTCATATCCCCCTTCAGACATTTCTTCTTTAGGATAAATTACTCCAGGTTGTTCAACTTCTCCTCCTACTATTTCCAAGTAACCCAGGCTGGATAGTTTGCTCTTGCTAATTCTTGGAGCACATTGATAGAACAGAAGGTTTACTTACCTATCTTGGTACGGCATTTCCATGTTTTATCATCTCAGTGAGATGTTTGCCTCTCTTTTCAATAGCCTGACATTGCTTCCTAGCTAGTTCATCTTATTTGCTGCCCCTAACCAGTCCAGTTCCACACTTGGTAGAATGGAAATACCTCCACATTCAGCCCAGACAGATCAGGGGAGTATGATACATTGAGTTTTCGCTGTTTTCAGGATTTTGGGGGGCAAAAGAATGCAATAGCATTCCTCTAACTTTGTAGATACTTGTATATGAACTAGTCATCCAGTATCCTTTTGTAGTTAATGGCAATAAAAAGAAACAAGCAATTCTGTGGTACAATTCATCCCACTCTGCTATACACATCTCAAGTAGGAAAAATGTATTCCCCGCTGATTCAAGCATCAGGAATGTGAACGAGGGAAACTGGGAAATGCTGGAAAACAGGTTTATCAGGGAAGAAGAGGAAAATACCGAGAAGAAGAAGAAAGTGTTAAGGAAAAGACAAGAGGGAAGAAAGTGGATAAAAAGCATGAAGGCTGCATTGGTATTTTAGAAATAGTTGCTAAGATCAAGAAAACTAAGGGTGTATTTGAGTCCCAAATGGAGAAAATCCAAAGTGAAAATAAGCTACAAAAATGTAATAACAGATTCTGTATGTATTTTTACATATTTCTTTTATGGAATATAGCACGTGTACTGGAAGAGGAAATTGTTTTGCCATGGAAGGTGCAGGAGAAAGAAATAAAGAATGACTGCATATAGGAAGCAAAATGTGGGGCTTTCTGGGCTAGATACTAGTGTGAGAAAGAGACAAAAGTAAAGAATGGAGGAGCAAGGGATTCAACTAGAAAGACATCAGAATAAAGGGAAGATAAAAGCAAAGAGGAAGAGGAAGAGAAGTGTCAAGGAGGAAAAGCAAATGCACAGCCATGGGCTGAATTGTAGGTTAAAGAAAAGCCAGTCAAATGAGGTTGGATTAGTTTTATCTACCTTCAGGAAAAAACATACTGGCAAAGCATCATATGTAATTACACTGAAAATATGCTTTTGCAAGTCACTTTTATTCTTTACGTGGAAAAACAAGAAATAAATGTATTACAGGAACAATTTTTTGTCCAACTTGAAATATCACAGGACAACAATTTAAATGATATATCTCATGCAAGATATGTTAAGCAAATGGTTTAAGTGTTCCTTACTCAAGCTAGTCCTTAAGTAAATTAAAACAATATAAAAATATATTAAAGCATTGTAAAAAATTTTTCGAGTTCTATGCTTTCATTACTTTAAACACGTCACCTGGAGGTTTTTCTGTATTTGTCTAATGCACAGAAGAAATTGGCCCAAGAAAAGAAACATTCCTGGATAATGGGAAGCAACATGTGTGTATTTCTAAAAACAGAGAAACTCTTTGAACATCTTCCAAAAAATCCAAGTATATGCACACATTCCTCCAGCTGCAAGGAGAGCTAGGACTGTCTTCTTACATGTTGCTTTATTTTATCTTACATATTTATATAACTCCTGCTAATATCCTGCAGTTGATCCATTAACATAGTTTTGGCTGGGTGCTCTTCCCTGCTGCCCCCATCCTTGGTGGATCTTAGGGAGGAATTGTGTCTCAGAGGAGGGGGAAGAATTTTTTTCAGATAATCCTGTCAGATAGGAAATGGGCACCTCTCAAACTAATATATCTTGATCCTACCATCTTCTATCCTTTCTTGTGGTTCAGCCCATGAAAGTAGAAAGGAACAAAGATGACAGCAGTACTTTCCACCCCGTTCCCCTCTCTTGATATTGCTCACATTTGAAGAAGGAGAAAGTAATTGCTTAAAAGGACAAGAAGGCTGTCATAAAAAAGAGCTAGAAAACATACTACTGTGCTTTCTCCTTTGCTTCTGCAGCCACGTCACATTCATAGGCTCATCACACTGAAAGTGAGTGACTCCTGGAAACAGAATTAATGGCAGGTGTTATCATCTAACTGCAAGTTTTAAGTCCTTTCTCATATCAATTTGTTTATTTTATCCTCTTATTAACTTTTAAAATGTAAGACAGGGACGTGATATAAGGAAAGAAATTTTGTGACATCTGAAGTAAATGCTTCTCAAAAGCAAGCTCAGAAATATCCAAAGAAAGGTGAGATCCTTCCAACTAAATAAGGCATGAAATTGAACAAGCAGATTCAGCACATCTACTAAGAGTGGACAGTAAGGAGCCAGATGATGGCAGCTGTGCTCACACAGTTCCAAAACTTAATGTCATAGTCAAACTCAGTGTCTCACCAAGGGATATTTAGGATTAAAATATTCCTTAGAAACACTTTAAAGAACACTTCAAGAAGATAATTACAACTTTATTTTGAAGCTAAGTAAGTTATCATGGGAGAGAGCTTCAGAAACAGCATGGAGTCTGCTTCGCTCTTCATGCCACTCGCTAATTCAGTCAGACATGTCTTACAGCTAAGAAAGGCAGCCAAAGACAAAGGCCCTGAAATGGCTCACTTTTACCCTCTCATTTTGGTCACATTGTTATAACTTCAAGAACTGGCAATGCAGAAAATCTGATGTTAATGGAAAGGAATATGGTACATATCAATTACATTCACAGTCATGGTTGGAAATTAGGAAGGTACTGAGAAATGGTGAGAGGGAATTTGAAGGATGAATGAGCAGCAATCCACAAACAAATTAATTCAGTGATATCAAACCATCTGTAGTTTTGTAGATTGTAAGGCAGGGATCTTAAATTTTTATTTAGAAGGCACACATGATTGTACAGAAAGTGACAGAATAACGTAAATATAATTTGTACCATGTGTAAAACCAATCTCTTCTTGGAAACTACAATAGATCTGCAAGATGTATAGAAAAACCCTTTTTTGTCTCAAACAGCACATTAAACTAGAACCTAACTTGGTATATAGAAATAGACCTAAGCCTACAAAGGTCTCCATCTTTCTAGCCAAGTTCTCCCTGATGAGTTGCTCTGCATTTTGACTTTCAGAAACACCCTTGTATCCATTTCTACTCTAAATAGAGGATTAGAGAACAAAAGGTCACCAGAGGGATCAGTGTAGTAGTGTTCCCATGTCCTGAAATAAATCACCTTATAAGGCTGAGACTCCTCACAGAGAACTTTCTGTCAGCTTTCCTAGCTAAAAGAGGGGCTAACAGATACTACAGGCTTTCAGGTGGTCTTCTTAGGAGAAAAAGCAGTCTCTAATGACTTCCAGTCACAACATAATTTACTATCTTGTTTTTTATTGCAAATTATTTATATTATTTTAATTAATTGACTTGGGTGAACTAATACAATTCAAGGTAATATAGGTTTGGGTGTTTACTCCAGTCACAACATAATTTACTATCTTGTTTTTTATTGCAAATTATTTATATTATTTTAATTAATTGACTTGGGTGAACTAATACAATTCAAGGTAATATAGGTTTGGGTGTTTACTCCAGTCACAACATAATTTACTATCTTGTTTTTTATTGCAAATTATTTATATTATTTTAATTAATTGACTTGGGTGAACTAATACAATTCAAGGTAATATAGTTTTGGGTGTTTACTCCAAGTCTGAATGAAGCCTCATATGCTTATTCAGAAAATAGTCATATGCAAGAGCCTGTATGAGCAAATACCTAATTTACACACAACTTCTGTTTGGGAGATGAACCCTTGAAAAACCTAGTGTCCTTCTAACACTGACAGGCAACTCTTACACTTCCTAGAGTTTCAGTCATAGCCTAGAATAAAAATATCTATCACTAATATTAGCGTGGGAATTGACTGACAGGTGACATTGCTAAGATCAAAAATAAAGCAGGGAGGTGTATTGAACAGAATGAAACACAAGGATCACTTTTGTACATACTCTTTAGCTTCAGTGCATTACTAAAATAGTTACTTGAAAATGTACTCGAGATAAATTGTAAGTGGATTCAGTAGCAGGTTTTATACCACCTTAACAATAAGAACTCAAAAGTAGGTCAGTTCACTCTTACTACAGTTTTGGGGGGAGTTTAGCTCACAATAATCTAGTTAAATTGATTTTCATTGCTGAGCATGAAACTGAGACATATTGTGAATTAAGACTCAGCCCTGTGTTTAGGTTGATTTGGGGTTTTGATTTATTGTTCCTTTATGGTTCTGCTAGGGTAGTTGNTTGTTTTGGGGTTTTTTTTTGCTTTTTTTTTTTTTTTTTCTCCATTGGTTGGACTAGATGATCTTAAAAGGTCACTTCCAACCTAGGTGATTCTGTGATTCTGTGAATAAATTATCACAGAATGGTTTGGATTGGAAGGGACCTTAAAGGTCGTCTAGTTCCAATGCCCCTGCCATGGGCAGGGACACCTTTCTCTAGAGCAGGTTGCTCAAAGCCCCATCCAGCCTGGCCTTGAACACCTCCAGGGATGGGGCATCCACAACTTCTCTGGGCAACCTGTTCCAGTGCCTCACCACCCTCACAGTAAAGAATTTCTTCCTAATATGTAATGTAAATCTATCTTTTTGAATGTAAAGCTATTCTCCCTTTCAGTTTAAAACTGTTATCCCTTGTCCTATCACTACATACCCTTGTAAAAAGTTCAGCTTTCTTGTAGGACCCCTTTAGGTACTGAAAGGCTGCCATAGATCTCCCTGGAGCCTTCTCTTCTCCAGGCTGAACAGCCCCAGCTCCCTCAGCCTGTCCTCACAGGAGAGGTGCTCCATCCCTCTGATCATCTTCATGTCCCTCTTCTGGACTCTCTCCAACAGGTCTGTGTCCTTCTTATGTTGGGGATCCCAGAACTGGACGCAGTACTCCACTTGGGATCTCACCACAGCAGAGTAGAGTTTATCATTACATGGGATTATTAAGCCCTTGCTGAAGCAAAGAATTAGAAACCAGAATATTTTACCTTCACAGCAAAGACTATTGTCTTTTCTTCATCCTGTGATATCAAATGTTTGAGAAGCTTAACATTTCTCAGTGTAATTATGCACCTATACATCCTGGTATCCTTGTTTTGATCCCAAAGTACTGGAGCACCTGCTCATTGATTTGAAGTTTCTGTCATTCTTATATTCATCAATATATTTTTCTTCTTTGTAAGTAGTTTCAGAAGTGTTTACTTTCTGTCAGGTCTTTATATTCTTATTTATTAATTTTCCTTTTTTTTTTTTTTTTTTTTTTTGACAGTTATG
>VZRU01010115.1:308705-325765 GCA_013398155.1 Pedionomus torquatus | reverse complement strand
TATACAAGTGCTAAATAACAGTATCTGAGGAATCCACCTCCATGTCCTTGTTTCTGCTGTTTTTCCTGTTTTGCAAGGCTCTGTAATAGATGCCAGTCATATTTTAATGTGGAGGAATGAGCTTACCATTTCTGCCTATTAAATCTCTTATCACCCACTTCTGTTTTCTGATCAAAGACACCATATTCCCCCAGTAACACAGTTTGTTTAAGGACAGTCCATAACATGGAGTATTTCCCCCAAGTGGGAAAGGTATTCAGCTTTCCCATGAAAGTAGAAAGGAACAAAGATGACAGCAGTACTTTTCACTCCTGTTCCCCTCTCTTGAAGAGAAGACCATGGGCACCAGCTATCCTTTGTTCCTGCTCTCACCTGCCTACCAGCGTGGAGACATGGCAGCAGTTCTTTCACTGATTTTCCTACATGCCACAGGCCTGCTGTCGGGTCTCCCAGTTGGAAATGTGGAAGGTAGAACCAGCCCCTTCTACAAACCATCTAATGTACCGAACCAGCACTTACAAGTTGTATCTCAATTCTGACAACTTTTATGGTTGCTGTTACTCACTTGTTACTTAAATAAAATATTCTCCAAACATGACAATTGTTTTGCAGAAAAAAATAGGCATCACAGTCCTTGCTCCCTTGAGATGAGAATAATACGTATACTAAGATGACCAGAATCAGTTACATAAAAAAGACATATCAAATCAGACCAATGTTCAGCTTAATCCAGCAGATGCTGGCAATAGCCAACGGTGTATTCCTAGCCGAGAGTGCAAGTATGGGACAAGCAAAAATGGGATTTAACAGTCTTTTCTATAAAATTGTCCAAACACCATTCAAACCATGTGAACTTTTAGCACCCACAATGTTCTTTGTCAGGGAATTCCACACTTTAATACTGTGTTACAACAAGAACAACCTCTTGTCATCCGCTTTGCACTTACTGTTTGGTAGTTTTCACTCCTAGGTCTTGTAGAGAAGAAAAACAGGGGACAGACAGTTCCCTTTCTATCCACTTAATTGCACTCATAATTTAGTAGGCATTTGTCGTGTACCCCTTAGCCATCTCTCTGGTCTGCTCTGTAGTTCCTGTGTGGCTGAAAAACCATCTCAGAGTTTGTCCTTGTTACCCTTGTCTGCGTCTTTTGCAGTTTTATCATTTTAGAGTGACCAGAAGTACACAGGGTGTTCAAGTAGTACATGTCTCAGGAATTCATAACCATTAGGTGGTGACAGAATAATTTTAGTCTTCTCTTCTGTTTTATATTACTTTCCTCTGAATCCCTAACATTTAAATTTCTTTGGTTGGTTGGTTGGGGTTTTTTTGTCTGCTACTGAATGAACATGTTACATCCATGTAATCACAGACCTGTTCATGAAAATCTTGCTCAACTTATGTACATGCAACATTAGGATATTTGTCCCGTGTACATTATTTTACATTCGTCTATGGTAATTAGCATCTCCATTTGTCTAGTAACTCAGTACTGTGAGATTCTTCTGCACCTCTTTTACAGCTGACTTTCCTTTTCATTGCCATAAATTATCATCAGCAAACTGTCGCCAAAGTGTGACCTATTCTAGATAATTTATAAATAAGTTGAACAGCATAAGTAGCAACTGTCTTCATTCCTAAGTCATCAAGTGATCCACAGAAAGCATGAAATTATATATAAAGTCTGGTTTTGTTTATTCTTACTGTGTATGTATTAGTTCTAGTTTTAAGGAGGCAGGTTGTCAGCTGGTGTGTAAGCATGCGTTGAGAACCCTAATCTGCATTCTGTCATGATTCCTACAGGCATCTCAATTTGGTCTGGGAGGTAAAAAAATAAAGGTACATACAGTGAAGCAAGAAACAAAGCTCAGAAACCAGCATGAGAAGTAGAGATCATGAACTAACAACAGAGAGGACTGAGAGACTGAACTAGAGATAAACCTGAACAAAGCCTTAAACTGTGGGGATGAACAGAGAAGGCTTCAATACCAGAAAATGGCAAAGGGCAAGTGGAGAACAAAAAGGAAACTGAAAAGAAATAAAGCAGCAGAGGATTTCTGCTGAAAAAAAACTCGGCACCATGGGACAGAAGCAAAAATCGCCTTCCAGAACTAGAAGGAAACATAGGTAAAGAAAGAAGGGATTCATCTAAAGGACAACTGTCCCCAGTCTTTGCACTCAAAACTGTAAAGGTTGTCATTTTGTTTTCCATATAAGACAACTATAGAGAAAAGTAGAGTCCTGCAGAGTATAAAATCACCAGGTCTTCCATTTTTCATTGTAGCTTAAGACAGAAATCTCACATAGGCTGGCCCTGGCTTTAATAGAAACTATAGAACAAATGTATGTGTAGTTTAGCAGTGCTTTAAGAGTTGAGAAAATAATCTGCAAGTAAAAGAAAAAAAAATCTGCCTGTAGAAGAAAATGGTTACAATCTTTCCTAAATGGCCTCCAAAGGGAATTGTTCATGTTGCCTGATGCATAGACCATGCTTGTTAGACAACAAATTTCTCAGCAAGACTCAATGGATAGAAGATCTAATTGATACTGTCAAAAAAATCTGTTGCCACATTTCTAAACTCAGTAGTTGTTCACAGAGCACTGAAATCTGTGCATCTGTCAAAGCCTCCTTCTGACCCATAAAATTGCTAGTTCAAACATTGTGCTTGTGAGAAACAGTTGAGGGCTGATTTTAAAAGTCTTGTTCCTATTAGAGGGCTCTCTCCAAACCGCAGATGAGAAAGTTATTCAAGAGATGGTAAACTCTAAGCCAGAGTGTGCTTCACACTCTGTTTTTTGCTTTTCATTATCTGAATTGATAGTTATTGGCTAGTATTTTTGTCTGTTTGATTAGTAACGAGCACCAGAGTGATAACTCAAGCCTTTGCATCATTCACTGTATAGAGTACTGCCAACAAAAAACAAGATTTCCAATTATGAGCTGCCAAATTCCTTTAGCCTTGTTACAGAAGATCCACTCAGAATGACAAATTAATTCATTTTCCTTGCCAATCTAGTCACTGTCCTCTCCACCGAGACTGTCAATAACTGCCAATTGCAATGCTGAAAATTGTGATGTTATATGAGACACTTGGCCTGCTTGTTGGTGGCAAGGGATAGGAGGTAGGTTTGACAAAATCACATGGAATTTGTGCCCTGCAGAACTGGTACAAGCACCCAAGGAAGACTTCTGTGTCTGAATGGTGAACAGACCCACACACACACCCCAATATATCTCAGAGTAGAAAAAAAAAAAATCAAGAAGCAAAAAGATGTCTTTTAGAGGTCAGAGGTGTCAGGATAAAATGATAAAATCACTGAAAAAAATAATGCTATTTTAAATTTTACAAAGAATATTAGAAAAGAAAATTATTTAGCTGCATGAATTTTAAAAAATCAGCAAAACCCAAGAGAAGATAGTAAGAAGAAGGAGAATAGGAATGCAGTAACAATGGGGTGGACATTAAAGACAGCTGAGATATGGCTCCCAAACCAAATCAATAATCAACTTTAGTTTCTCAAAAATCATAAAGATTTACAATATATCAGGATGGTTAATAGGAATGGAACTTGTGGAAATGGAAATCACTTAAGTGGAAGAATAATTGAAAGATTTAAATGGGGGCAAGAGTGGGGAAGAAGAAAAATTAATTTTGATAATCTCCCACCCAGTATTCTGAGAAAACTGGTGCTCACAACTAGCATTTGCAGTATCACAGTGTGTTTGGTATAATGCCATCTGACTGAATTGCAACTTATGTAATGTCTGTGTTTGAGGATGAAGGGGGAAAAAAGTGCCCAGACAAGCCTATGTCCATTAAAATGATTGCCACAATACAGTAGACATTAGAATGGAGTTTGAAGAATTAAATAAAATGGCGATAGATAGAAAAGGAGATAGAATGTATAATGGATTTACCAAAGGTAGACTGTATCAAGCAACCACATAGTCTTCCTTAATCAGAGACATGATTATCTAAAAAAGAGAATAGGAATTAAATATACCACAGTTACTCAAATTGCTATAAAGTGCTTGGTACATCTCAAGGTGGGACATTATTAGCTAAGTGGAAAAAAGGAATGATGGCTAGAAAAAACATAAAACTGAGTAAAGTTGTAGGTAAAAGGAAGATAGCAGTGAGTAGTATTGAAAGAGGATGCATCTGGCTAAAGTGAGCATTAGTATAGGACCTTCTTATGGATTGGTAAACTTTTCTATTTGTTCAGCATTTTCATTAATTGTCTTGCCACAAGAAGCAGGAGTGAGATAATTAGATGTACTGATAACAAAATACAGGAAGACTTGTCACTAAAGAGAAGAACCGGGAATCTGTAGGAAATATTACTTTAATAAAATCAGATTAAATGAAGGTCACAGTGAGTCATTTGATAACTAAGACAAAGAATTTCTACTAGGACCTGACCATGTAAAAAGGAATGAGAGGGATAAATGCCTGAGTGAATGAGGCAATCACAGTACCCGCCTTAAGAATGTAGGGTGGTTGTATAAAAAAGAAATGCAACCATGGGATGTTCTGGTAGTAATGCTATTGGTAAAGACAACGGGAAGCAAATGTTTGTCAAAGAAGAGATGTTTCAGGCAGAAGTGGCTGCCATTTTTCAGTGCAATTAGGTTTTGCTAGTGATTTTCCAATCAGCTTCAGCAGTGCCACAGTCCTGGAGTGTCAACAGACTTTGTAGCACTAGCTGCTTAGAAGAGCTAGGGCTGCTTGGAAAGATTACAATATCTAAGCATTCCTTTTCATTTCCAATTGTCTGTAATTTAATATTATTGTGGGAGTAACTCAAAGGTTGAAAGTAATTCCAACATAAAAATTTCAAAATTGTAGCTCTGCTTAATAAATCTGCTTAATAATGGGATTCCTTCACACCTGTTGACATGGGCACTTCCATAGAGACTCTTAGACTGTATTTGAACCAATTTCTCAGAAGTCAAAAGGTGCTTGAAAGAGGCAGTATCAGTCCTCATTGGCTGCATTTTTCTTGTATTTGGCACTCTTGCTATCTGCTTAAAGATAAGCTGAGTATTGTCTTAGAGTAAAAGCAACCCAAACTCAGGACTGTGCTTCTATGAGGAAGATGCTCCCCACCCAAAGCACTTTATATGAGACTGACAATACATTTCGGTTCAGGGTTCAAATGAAAAAATACATGGGGGGGTGGGGGTGAGGGGGGTGGGTGGAGCTGGGGTGAGAGGGGGAGGGAAATGGGGTCTATTCCCTAAGGAGAAATTAATTTTGAATAATGTACCTGCTAAATGATGTGGCACAAGTTGTCAGAGGTGGTCTGTATAGTTCACAGGGAAAAACTCATTCTTCACATGATCAGCAAACTCTTTTTTTGCCCTGAATGAATCAGGTAGCCAGCCTACACTCATTTGCAATGTTTTATAACTTATTGCCATTACAATGTTTAGTCATTTGGGTTCAGTGCATATTCCTGAGCTTATCTCTAACCCTTTTTTATCTATCATCTCTGCTAATGTGAAGATTAGTTTCTGTGAACATCGAGATGCATTGTCTCTGCAGACTGTAGCTTGTTGTCACCAATTCCTTGCTTCATGAAGGCTGAATTTTAGAAATTTTTTGGTCTTTTTCCATCTTAAGCTCCCTCATCCACAGTCCATCTCCCTAAAAGATATTTCATGCTCTGTCAGGATGCTGGACAACAGAGCTGGTTTTCCCTCATGCCAAAGAGGACCTGGCAGTGTACTACAACCAAATTGGTTGGCTGGCACTGCTCACTGCCTAGCAGTGGGAGATGACATTGTGTGTCTCACGTATGGTGCTGTCTCTAATTAACCAAACGCCTGTGGTTCCAAAGCTAGATGTGGGTGCGGGGAGCCTTAGTTCTCTGATATAAATTCCTGTGCCATCTTCAGTATCTTACTTCTGGGCATAAAGAAAAGATTTTTCTAATTTCTCATTCAGTGGAGTTTCTTTCAAGAAAGAAGAGGGTTTTTATCAGCTGTCCTAGTGTTTCAGGCATTATTTCTGGCAAAAGTTCTTTGCTTTTATCTCAGAGAGTGAAAAGCTTTACCTTTATGATCACACCTGTACCCCTCAAGTTTATTATATATATAAAATATGAATTTCTTCTCTTTGCTTGTAATTTAGCCTGGAAGACAAGTATACTTTGTCATTGAATAGCCTTGAATGCTAATAGTGCAAATTTATTCATGTTTTAAGTGCTATTTGCCTGATACATACTCACTTTTTGCTGTCCTAAATCCTCATAAACAAACCATTGTTACTTTTTTTCTTGTGGCAGACAGAATTGTTGGTTTCAGCGAACTGAACTAATCTGTGGGCTTATGCAGGTAAGAACACATAGCCTTACAAACTTCTATGTGGATTGTCATACAATTCTCCTTGTAACAAAGGGCCACAGCTAAGTACACCTATGCACCATCAAGTTATGGATAAGTGGGTCAAGGCAATCATGCAGGATGAACTCATGCATCAGTCAGATAATTAACATTCAGCAATGAGGCCTGTTTTCCTGTGGAAAGACTCTGGCACCCCTTGGCACAAATATGTTTGTCCTGTAGGTTAAGTTTTCCTTCATTTGGGAATCTGCACTTGTTTATTGAACTACTAATCTACTTGATTCACTTCTTGCTTAGTACACCTTTGGCTGCATTTTTCAGGTAGCTTTCTCTTTTTTTTCTGTTCATCCCACTGCTGAGCATGTCACCAAGGCAGTGAAGTCAGAGAAAGGCCAAAGGTTTATACTACAGATGCCTCTGTATCCTGCCGAGGGCATTTGTTTATCTCTGTGATCAAGGCTAAGAGTGTAAATGGAGGAAGCTGAGCTATGACCATACTTCCCCCTTTTGTGCATCATACAGGACAAAGAGGGTGGCTGCAATGGACAGCTGAGCATGGCAATATCTTAAATGTCACGCATTAAATATTTCCTTGTATATGTCTTCAGTGTTCAGCACCATTACTGAAGGTGTTCTTGAAAGGCTATAGCATAGCTTTTTATGGATTGGAAAATTAAAGCCGAACCACAGCATCAGTGGGCAATATCAAAAGACCTATCTTTTTTAGAACTGTACATGGTAGAGTAAGGAATTCATAATATTCTATTGAATAAAACATATTTCCTTCAAACTGTTAGTCATCTTTAGTAAAAAAAAATAAAACAAGGTTTGTTCACAGTCTGTAGTCCAGATTTTGTAAAATCTTTAATTTTGAGAAAAAATATTTTTTAAAACTTCCAGATGAAGTAGGAAAATAACACAGTGTTATTATAAAAGCTTACAATAGCAGGAGCTAAGAAAAAAAAAAAAACCTTAATTATTAATTTTATCCTAGGAACAGATCTTACCAAGTGTTAATAATCTCTTTGAGCTAAACTGAGCACTGAGCAAAGGTATCGCATCTGTAGCTGCACAAGCAATATCAACAAATTCTTCTACCTCTTTCATTCTGAAAGACCAGGTTCCTCAAACCAAAATCTTTATCCAGGTATGTTTTAATTTCAACAATTTCCCCTTGGATTTGGGATTAAATCTCTGATCCAAATGAGAGAGAAAGAAGTAGAACCTATTTCTCAAGTGACTGTTGAACTGGGACGTGGAAGCCACAGGTGCAAATTCCTGTCTGTAAGAGACAGAAGAAATTTCACTGCAGAACAAGTATTTCATTTCACGTGAGTGCATCCAGTATTGCTATTCTCAGAATAGCTCTTTTTTTCAGGTTTTACTCCAAGACAAAAGTGTTTCAAAGTCTCTTGTTCTTTTCCAATACAGAATGAAAACAAATTTCCAAATCTCCCACTTTTTTTCTCCTTAACTTGAATTCTCATTTTTCAACTAGTTCCACAATCACTTGGTCCATCCTATATTTTACTGCCAATCTTATACATGTCATAAACAGCATCTCCAGCTACAAAATTAATTATTGATATTAAGGGAGTGAGTCCCAGAACGTCGCAAGTTTCCTGCATGAATACTTTTGTGCCTCTCATTTGTCACACAGTTCATCCCACATTTGGCTCTTGTCAGGCTGAGAGCAAAGGCCCCGCGTAGCTGCCCCAATAGCAGCATCTGCACTTCCCCTTTTTTTTTCCCAGAGCAGGTAAACATACAACACTGGGAATGTCTTATTACCCACTTTGTATCTGCCCTGTCCCTGTTCTTCGAAACAAGTAGGGAAGATGGAAAGATTTTTTTTTTCATTCTCAAGGGCTTTGCTCATGGGTAGGGTGAGTGCTGGTTCTGGCACACAGACCATATCTGCCTGAACAGAATGCTATGGTTTATATGAGGTCCTGTGTGGCTATAGAGAGAGTAAGTGTAACAGCTTTTCAATTTCCACAAATAGCTAAATGAGAAGGAGGCTGTTAGAATTTTAATATAATTTTACCATTTGTTATTTGAAGTCTTTTTTTCCCTAGTCCTATAAAATTATCTGATTTAGTGTTCAGAGTGTTCATGGAGTGGATGGTCACCAGCAGACCCTGAGGTGTCAGTTCTTCATAAATCAAATGGAAAGACCATATATCTGAAATCTCCCACTTGAATTGCAGGATTCTTCTCCAAGACTACAAATGTGGAAGAGTCCATACAGAACAGAAAAACTTATGAGCTATGAAAAAACTCCTTAATGGAAAGGACTGGACCTGCAGAGAACAATCTTGGGGCATAAATACAAATTACACCAAGAACAAAGCAATACAAATTACACACAGAAGAGAAATAAATCTAGCTGTAATTAGGTTAGAAGTGCATTTGTCGGTAATAATGAGTTTCTCAGATGATGCTGCACATTAGGCCCGTTAAGTATTTTCCCTGCTCCTCTACTTCAATGTTCCTCCCTCGCTCCGGGCTGTGACTCCAGGTTTTAGATGTGTTTCACCAGGAGCTCCACAACCTGTTGCCTACAATGGCCCTGGTGCCATCTCCAGAAGCCTTTGAGTGCTTTTTCTGCCTTAACTGACAGGAGCAAAGCCTTCTGGGATAATTAGTGCTGCTTCAATTGGACAGGTAGCGGATGGGAAATAAACAGGTTCAAGCGCTCAGGGGACATCCGTGTTGCTGTAGGCAGGGAGGCAGCAGAAAATAAATATAGCTAAGCAGTTGGAAAAATATTTATTTATTTATGCTCCTTTCCTTTTGAGATGTGAGATGAGGGCCAGCTCCAATATGAACTCATTTTTTTCTAGGCAGTTGCCAACTGTCTCCAGCCCTTGAAAATGGCATCCCACATAAGTCTGTGGCCAGCTACAGTGATGACCCACTTGGAAATGCTTTTCCTTATTGTTAACTGTGAAAGGAGATAATTTGTTACATAAATAATGAATTAGATGTGTATTAATTTAGAACTGCTTGTCTGAATGGTTTGCAAAGCAGCTGTGTGATTTTAGGCAGTCATATGCTGTCAATTAACAACTTATTCTAAGCCAAATCTGCTTAAGCTTATTATGTGTATCACACAGTGTGGAATTTCTTCATAGGTTTTACTAATTCTAGCTGTATACTATTGGCTGCATAGTACTTTAAAACTGCTGAAGATTAGTAAAAATCCCAGTTAAATTACTGACAGGCAGAGGGAACTTCCAGCTGCATTCCAGCTATTAATCTGCTAGTGATACTTTTCCTGTTGTTGAGGTTGGGAGACCTCATTAAAATCCCCAGTTTTTCTTTATGGAAAACTTAACACAAGTCCAGAAAGGCAACATAAAAATTGAACATCCATAATACATTACCAATATATTATGTAAATAAGAGAGGAGCTTTTCAGTTCATAGTTAAACTAACCCCACAGCTTATATTCAAATGTCTGATTGCCCACTGTCTTTTCAAAAGCAATATTGCAAAATTGCAAAGGACTGATCTTGTGCCATTATAGAATTTGGGAATACCTAAACCAACTCATTTTAAAAATATGTTTTTTCTTTAGAATAGATTAATTTAAATATTTGACAAGTTTCATTTATTTTTTAGGTGTACTGTGTGTCAAAACAGAAATTCCACATTGTGATTATTCTGATCGTGCTGGAAGCTAGCAGGACCTTTAACAAACCCTGAAGGGCTGCCATTCAACACTACAATTATTCAAAGCCTCTCTTAATAATGCAAGTTTTCTCCACTCAGTGCTTCTGAAAAGGTAATCCTAAACATGGTACTATGACTGAAGTACAGTCTTTTATACTTGCTATTAGTATTTGCAATATATGCCACTGTATAGTTTGGAGTGAAGTACACAAGGATCACCATAGCCTGTTTTCTGCAAATGTGTTTCCTCTTTAAGAAGGCAGTCTAAGAAAAAAAGAAAAGCTTTTACAAAAAATTTTAGGGCATTTTTTGCCACACAAATTTAGTCACAGTCTCCCAAGAATATGGACCTTTAAGCATTTTCACAGGAAGAATTACTCATGCTGTGTAACAAGTCCTCAATAAAATCACTGATAACAAAACTAGTTCCACAAGAAAAAAGGTGTAGAAGTTTGGTTAGTAATCAGGCAAAATTCAAGAGTAGCAAGACTTCTGTGCTTTCCAGCATGATGGCTCCCCAGCTTCTCCTCACTCATGTTATCTGAGCACATTATTCACAGCTAAGAAAAGGAAAATGACTCTGTGTCATTGCAAGGAAATGTGTTCTACTATAAGGAAATTTTGGGAGTTTCCTTATTAATAATGTTCTCTACTAATGCTTTGGGATATCTGCTTCTCTCACGTATGGAAGGAAGTTCTGCTTTCCATTCAATACAGTGTAAGTACACTCAGTCCTGACTCCTTTACTCTTCTTCATCTTGATGCTCCTTGCTTTCTTCATTTCTTCTCTTCTCCATCTGATGTTTTTCTTCCATTACATACACAGCTACATTTTTCCTCTCTGACTTACCTGCTTCTTCAGAGACAAATCAGTTTTTTTCAGATCTGGAATTCAGTATTCCTCCTTTCCAAACACAGGGGGGAAAAAATCCCCCCCCTAACAAATATTTAAAAAAAAAAAAAAAACAAATAGGAAAAACTACAGGAAAAGTTTAATCAAAATGTCTTTGGGGTACACATGCCTGCAGACAAAACATTTCACCAAACTTAGACAATGGATAATGAGTTTCATTATCACCACTTTCTGATCCCTCCTTCAATAGAGTAATTTAACTCTAAAAACTCTAAATTGCTGGTGAATATCACATATAAGAGTAAAAATAACTGCCATAAAACTGAGAGACAACAATTTTTAAACCTGATACAACGAAATATTTTCCTCTGCAGAAAATATTTCATGCCCCATTTTCCTTGAAACAAGGTAACATTGATAGCAAGAGCTTAAAGCAACACAGAAATACGATTTCTACAGAAAGTGTGAACATTCAATCACATTAAACAGATTTCAGTTCAAGATTTAAATGGCTATTATCTAATCTACCGAAGTCAGACCAAGATGAAACTTTCCTAGCAGAAGATTATTTCACAATTTTCCATAACAAAACTTGCTGAACCTTTTGGCAATTCAGAGAGGCACAGAAACAAGGTACTACACCAAATTAATAACTGGAGTCTGATTCATTTAATTGTAAACAAAAGAAATAGCATCAGATCAGATCATATGGGGATATTTCATTTATGTTAGGAAAAATCACAAAGTTTCATCCTGGCTTTTTCAGGTCAAAGTTCATCTCCTTAACTAAAATAAGCTGCATTTACATTGCATTTCTTCCCATTTGCTTTTCCACTTTGCTCTTTCTGGCTCTCCATGCCTCCACCTGCTTTGTACAATGGTACAACTCCACTCAAACTGGCAAATTCTGTTTCCTCAGCTAAGCTTCTCCGGTAAACCAAGCAGACAGTAAAATTAATAAGATTTTCATAGCACTTCTTTTTAATTCACTCTATTGCTCAATTTGCTTATATCATTGTGCCGCTGAAGAAAAAGGATAGAATGTCAGACTATTGTACAGAACCAAACCAGTCACTTTGAACTCTGATTTTACAGCACAAGCATCAAAGAAGAATTGCTACTCCAAGGCTTTTTATCAACAGAAACTATAAAAAGAGAAATGATAAAAGAACATATTCACATTCTTACCTCAATTTCCCATTCTAACTTCAGGAAGCTACTATTGACTTTGATGGTGTAGGATTAAGCCTTTGGGCCCAGATCCTCAAAGGTACTTAAATGTTGCAAAGCTAACTTTTATTCCCCCTGTGACCTCATGGATTTCTCAGCCCAAATACAACTTCCCAGGTAATGGTGAATGGTGAGAATGAAGGACTGACTGGAAAAAAAAAAAATAGAAATCAATTGAGCAAGAATCTACCTAAATCAGCCATGCCTGAAGAGTAGAGAAGTGAGACTAGGCATAGTCATCTGCCTCTGGGTAGGTTCTAAGTGACCTACATGCCATTCCTCTACACCTGCATTCTGGTTATTTTTGTATGCTAAGGCTGGCTAAGGGCTGTACTTTTGTGGCAATGGCTGACATATGCCCAATCCTGACCTCAAAGCAAGTGGAAAGTAAGAAGGTAGAATGGAATGGACTAGAATATTTCAGTTGGAAGGGACATAGACTGATTATCTAGTCCAACTGCCTGATGAATTCAGTGGAAAGGTCCTGGATCCCATGCAGCTATTTCAGCATGTAGGGTAACGGTTTCACCTGAGTGAAACGCAGCTCTGATGCAGGTATGTTGCTTCTGCAGCCAACTTGCTCAAAGTCGAGTTAAATATTATTCATTGCAAATCAAACTACAGATTTTAAACACCCATCCAGACAAGAGGTAACTTGGCAGAGATCTTGAGCACTTAAATGTTGAGTGCATGTATAAGGATGCCAAAGAAATACCTTTGGGGATCAGTGCCTGTGTTTCACTAAACTGGATGACCTCTCTTTTCTGTTTCCAGCCTACTATGGTACTTCAAGGACAGCACACTCTTGCCCTGACTTTGGATCTGCCTCATCATGAGGGGCCTGTTGGGTTGATGGGGACTGTGGGTTACCATCACTGGGTGGCTCTACTTTCCTTGCTGGGTTAGGGGTAGGACAGCAGTTCTCAGACACAGGGCGTTGCCTCTCCTGTCCCACCACTACCCCGTGCCCTTGCAAAGCACCTGCTCCTCCTGTTCCCTGAGACATGAAATAGCAGAGCCAAAGAGTACTGCATCTGCAGGGGAATAAAAGATTTCCAGCTGTATCTGTCCTGCTGCTGCTTCTGATTCCCTCCCCAGCTGCATTTGTCAGGCCCACCATTTTTCACTGTGCTCCATCAGCTCTCACTCTTTTCTGTTGCTCCATTTTTAGGGAAATTAATTTATAAAAATGAAAATAGTTATATTTATAATGTAGAGCGTGCTGGAATACTTAATCTTTCACTTCATTTTTTCGAGCGTGCCTTACTCAGACGTGGACTGATAAGATGACAATTGCTAAAACAATCTGTGAAATGATGCATGGACTTTTAAGCAAATTAATAAGTGCCTTGGAGCAAAGTTATATATAATCACAGAGAAACCTGACTCTTCATACGAGATATATCCTTGAAATACTGTTTTATCTGGTTAATTAGAGTTAAGGGGTGGAAACGCTGGGTTTCCTGAGATTAAAGAGAAAACTTAAAATATTCAGAGGGGAATTTGTTTTATATAATATACTACATACACACTTAAATATTAAAGTTTGATCCTTTAATATTTAACCAATGGACAGTCCACTGAGACATCTCTTTCATTTCCACTGAGGTCCTGGTACAAGCACCAGCTAGTTTTAATAGACATCACACATTTTTAAAAAAATAGGCACAGTTAAGTCACAGTTCAGCTAAGAGCCATGGGGCACAATATGTTGCATGGGTCAAAAGCGCACGTCCTAAAGGAACTAGTGAACTAGAACAGTGTCTTTGTTATTAATCCGGAAATTGCATTTTTAGAACATATATTGCTGACTATATAAGTCTCCTTTTTTTTTTTATCTTCCAGTAATTTTTTTTTTCACATGAACAGAGCAAACATCTCTCTTTGTTCCTTATAAAGATCTTTTAACTGTGCTCCTGTTCCAGCTAGGCAGTAACAATCCCTTATGCATCTTAACATTTATGTTTATGCAGGTTAGAAATGTTCACACTTATACCAGATGTCTTCAATACACACTTCCATCTGCCAGTGACCTGCTTGTGACCTTCTTCAGAAATGCAAGGTAACTTGGCTAGCTCTATTTCTGGTCCTTCTGAAAAAGGATTGTCAGGTCAAATTGTGACAGTTTAAGTGTGATGTCTGATATTGACTGCTGTCCAGCAGGGACTGTAAGCACTGTGTCTCCCACTTCATTCAGGACCTTACTATTGACTTGCACTATCATCTTGAGGTCAGTCTTTTATCTCCTACGCTTCCAGGCAAAGAAATAAGTGGCGCTGGAGCAAACTGCTGTACCACAGCCCAGGGACATTCCACTCGTGAAGCTGACAGCTGTATGACTTCAATGCCCACAAACTAGCTGACCACTGCACAGTGTGTCAGGGAGCTGCAAATAGTACTAAAGCATGTTTCTGTAGCTCACTTTCAAATAAAATAACTTATCCAAGATGCCTCTTTATGTGCATCTCTACGTGTGTACACTTTGGACAACATAGGACAACTTAATTTTAAAAAATTCTTCTAAACTGAGACAGGAAGGTAAGAGAGATATCAAAAGTCAAGCAAATGAACAAACAAACAAACAAAAAAACCCAACACAGTTGTTTGCCTTTTCTAATTACATTATTGGTAAAATATTATTGTTTCATCTTTTTCTTCCCATTTTCATGCTCCAGCATTGCCAAACCACTTTCCTAAAGCCCATATTTGTGCTTGCCAATACATTTCAACAGCATTGCATGTCCTCATGGTTACTTCACTTCCAACTCTAATATTTTGACACAAAAATTAAATGTGGGACATTAGAAGCCTTGAAGTAGTCCTTATAACAGAGTAAGAAACTGAACAAGCTTGGGAAGGAAGAGGATCCCTAATACCTACTGTCCAGGAACGCGAGCAAAAGGGCAGAAGACAGAAACATCTTTACATTCTCATCTTTTTCCTTTTCAATTTAGTGGATTTTCTCTATAAATAAATCAGAGTTAAAAACTGAGGGCTTCAGAAATTAAAGCATTAAGTTTGGTCTGATCTTTGACCTAATTTAGTTTAGCAATGGAATAGCAAACTCTTCAAAACACGTCAATTATTTATAACTAGTAAATATCTTGCAAATAGACTCTATTCAAAAAATAGCTTGCAAATCAGCTGCACTATTATTTCTCTTGTGTACAACTGGAGTGATGGTTATTTAGATTGTAGAAAAGCTTGGGTCAACAGGCTATATGCATCTTTCAGTCAGACAGTTGCACATCTTGTCTTCCTGCTGCATGCAGCAATTGTACTTACTGTATTGACCCAGGACTATTGGAAAGGCTGACTCAGTGTATCATGTTTGCCCTCTAGAAAACACTTTTTGCCTAAGTACCACAGGTTTTTTAATGCTATTCGTTAATTTGACTAGCTGTGCTTGTGTTGTAAAAGTGCAGGAATTTCAGGAGTTGGAGAATAGTTTGTCTTCCCCTTTTTCAGAAAAAAAAAAAAAAAAAGTTGTTAAAACAATTAAATAATGCAAAATACAGATTTTTTTCCTTACTCTATGCAGAGGCAGATACAGCTTCAGTTTAAGTAGGTGGCATTTCAGGGTCCACCATATTCTATCCAGAATAAAACCACATAGTTTTATTCTTCTTGCCTACTTTCCAATGCAGTTCCTCACCTGGATTATTCCATAGCTGGAATCTCTTTTCCTCTCCTTCACTCAGCATGGAACTCTACCTCAGCCTTGAGGAAACCTTTGCTGAAACAAATACATCAACAGTATTTTTTTTTTTAATTTGGATTTCAGCAAAAGAAAAGTTGAAAACTCCTGTCTCATTCAGTGGTGGCTTAGAATAGCTCAGTCTAGTTCAAAGAGATTAGCAACAATGGGTTTTCAGTTTTTACCATGTTAATCCATGATTAATCTAAACATATTTTAATGCTCCTTGAAGCATAGTATTATTTTCCTAATCCCAAATTTGCCTCAATGATCCCATCCATGCTTATTTTTCCCACAAATACTCAATTTATACAAGACTGTAGCTAAAGTCTTTACAGTTAAATCTGATAGTACATTTTTATTATTACACTGAATGTAGCTATAAGAATCAATAAGATTGAAAGATAGGCTTTTTACTCTTTCCTGCCCTTCCTGACTACCACACAGAAAAAGCACTGAAAGGTGAAGTGCTGACATGATAATTTTTCTATCTACATGGTCTTCATGAGTATTTACAGATGCTGTATGTCTGCCATTTTATATCAGTGAAAAGAAAAGCAGTTAACAAGATGCCATAAGACGCTGGTTTAAAATTTTGCTCGCAAATAGGACATGTCAAAATGGAGAACATACACAAGTTTTCAGAATGATAAGGAGATTTTTAATAATAACAGGATACTTCCATGAACAATATCTTTTGATATTTTTCATTTCTTTTAGGTCAATAATTGAGTCTGTTTGCTATTTCTGAATAGACACCAGTATCTGAAACAGTAATGGGCAGTTAAAAGAGCACGATAGTCAAAATATATGCCTTCAGACTCATATATCTCTAGAAATGAAATTATTTCCCACAATTATTTAAACAATTAAGACCTATATTAAACAACAGAGGTAGGTTAATGCTAAGGGTTGATTTATGCTTCCTGTTGTTTAAAATTAAAAACTGCAAATGGATTTGTGTCTCCCATGGCTGATGCCTCATAACATCTGCAACACTCACCAAAACCACCATGGAGGTCAGGACACAGGCATTATTTAGCCCGTGTTTTTAATTGTGAACAAAGTCAACATCAAGAAAATGGCTGAAAGTTTTAGAGCATTCCCTTTGCATTAAAGTTTTAATGGACCTTAGCAAAAACTAATCTTATCCGTAACTGTTAATTTTCTTGCTTTGTCATGGTTTCAGACAAATTTACCAAAACCTGATTGACAGATGTCCTCCCCTCCCCCCTTTAGGAAAAAGAGAGGAGAG
>VZRU01010115.1:276943-308364 GCA_013398155.1 Pedionomus torquatus | reverse complement strand
TGTGCTGTTAATTTCAGAGTTTAGTTAGTTAGAAGAGGCCCAGCTAAGAAAGTAAAATTGTAAAACGGAAAATTGGTTCATTTTACCTCAAACCAGGACATGCTTTCAGACTGCACTCATTTGTAATAAGTAGTATTTATTACTGCTAAATGCTTTCAATTCCGCAACAATATTTAAGGAACCCAAAACATACTTTTTAACTTTTTTATGTAACAGCCCTCCCATCCACCACTGCTCCTCCAGTGACTATACAGGTTGTTGCAGCAGGCAGGGTGTTTCAGCAAACTACTGTCCACTTCAGACTGAGTTTAGCCCCACCTGGCTCTTCAGTGCCAGATGTCAGATGGACAGGAAGGGACTTCGGGTTTGGGGTGACTGTGAGCAGGCATCTGCCCAGGCTGCCCATCTATTCACCTTTAGCCAGAAGAGGCAGCGTCCACACTCAGCTTGTTACAAACTTGCCACCTGCCGAAGTCCAACATCCACATGACTGAGGTTCCCCTCCTTTGCCCATGGAGGGCATCAGAGTTGCCACACCACAACAAAACATTCAGTGCCATTTAAGTCAGTCCAGCTGATAGGCAAAAATAATGGAGAAATACCCCCTCTCCCACTTAGGGACTGTCAGCTTTCCCAGCGACTTATCGCACTGGAGTGAACAAGGACACCTCCATGGTTGCCCATTGCTGATGGACAGCCACTGTGACATGACTGAGGTCACCTTTGTGGTTGCTCATTGTTGATGGGCAAAGTTATGGCCGATTCCGTAGTTCATTTGCTGTCTAGCAACACCTACAATCCAGGGAGGGGAACAACCTTCAGGGAGCTGTGATACGCTCTTGAGGCTAGCAACAGTTGTGGGGAGGCTCGGGTCTCTCCATTCCCTGCAAGGCTACAGAGGGTGGGAATGCAAACAAAACACCAATGAGCCAGCAGAGCCCAGGAACAGGGGTCCTCTCTGTGTGTTTCCAGAGAAGCCATGCTCACTCCCAGTAATCCCAGCAAAGGCAGTGACCTTCCAGTATTCAGTGGTGAAATACTAGCAGAGCCTTTTTAGACCTGGCCAAATTATATTTGAGGTTATAATAAGTTCAGAAGTTTTAGAAATAAAATACATTATTTACAACTAAAAGTATTTATTATTCAAGCCATTCTATCAATGCTAAAGGAATATTTAATGGCTAATGTATCAAATCCATTTTTTATGAATAGTCAAAGAATTGTTACTTGTTTTTTCCTTTTGTCAAATACTTTAAAAGCCATGCAGAGAAATAGCTTATTAAGTTCATGTCACAAAGGAGATTTCTATTTTTTCTTCACAGTTCAGAAACATGACAAAATAAAAATGGATAAGTAATGTTTTCCATACCATAACACTATTATTTTTAAAACTCAAAGCTGTGTCTATGCAAATTAAAGGTAAAAATGTGTTTAATGTTTGATTGCTACATTCAAAGTTCACGTCTTGTATAGTCATTGAGAGAGAATGTAAAAATCTCTCTCACTGCTTTATGAGCTGTAAATGCAGGCAGAAGAATTGCAAATATTATGAACTTCAGAAAAACGTTAAAAATATTTGAATGAAGAAATATCAAGCTGAAAAGAAGCAGTAGCAACTGTTTCAAATAACAACAGAACCTTGCAGGAGATTATAAATCACAGAAGCGCAAAATAGAAGTACAGTTCAACATTCCTAAATGATATACAGGATATATGAAGGAAGAAGAAGTTGCAGGATCCTCTCCTCTTAAAGCTGCTGTGCAGAAGTAAAGTGTAATGAGCCTCTGAAAACCAGTGTGAAGACTGGCAGAAGGATAACACTTACCATCATCAGCTGTACTTTGTGGGACACCAGAGTGTACACAGCAGAAAGCGGTAATTCCTGCCAGTAAGAATGGACAGTAACCTTGAGGCCTGCCCATACCATCAAAGAAGTGTCCCAGTTTGGAGTCTGTTCCTGTAAATACTCTAGAGTCCCTGTAGATTTACCTTTCACATGTGTTTCTCCATATTTCTTCTATGAATCAGAATCTTATTTTCTGCAAATATTCTATATGTTGTATTTCTGCTATTCAACATAAGTGTTAGAATATCAGTAAAATGCAAATGCATAGGGGCTATATGCAGTGTGGAAAATAATTCACCTTAAAAAAAAAAAAGCCAAATGCTTTCAAAACAGTGGCTGCAATATTTCGCAGGATCTATATACAGCATGGTCTTTTTAATTGCATGTTTGTTTTCATGTTCTCTTACCACACTTGTTTTCTTATGTTTTAATTTGGTTGGTTGTGCTTTGTATTTTCACGTGGTCACTATAATTTCATGGATCTCTCAGATACCTCCCCATCATATTACTGTGCACCTGGAGGGCACTATGCCTTGTGTATATGCTGGACAATCAGCAGGAAGGGGATATGGAAGGTTTCAGTGCATGCTGTAGTCCATTCAGGACTTTCATTATGCATTTTCTCAGTGAACTCACACTAATACCTTCAGGATAAGAAAGGCAGTGAATGGGAAGGCAGCAGGCAGTTAGTTCTGAAACTGCTGTGTGGGGGCTGTGGAAATCTGGCTGTCACCGTTTCATGTTCCTGTTTTGTTCAGTACCATTGTAGCCATTGCCATATTTTGTCCAGGATGAGCATTCAACTGATTAGCTAATACTAGCTGGTTTCATATTTGTAAGCCACTGTCACTTGTTCTCAGAGCCTGATATACCCCTTCAATCTTCTCTGTTTTCCTTAAAGCAATTGGGACTAGATCCACAAATGATACCAAGAATTTGTAGTTTTTAATTTTCTTATTTATATTTCCTGTTATTCATATTCATGCTGAGTGTTTATTTTACTTTTTTACTTCTCTCTTGCCTTATATATTGTACTCTGTCTTATAGCTTACAGAGGGTTATTTTGGTGATGAAACCTACGTTCTTAAACAAATTTAATTTTCTGTTTAACAGATAGAAAGCACCTCTTTTTAAAAAAATGTTTAGATATTATGTCCTGATAGTAATACTGGGGTAAAACTAACTCAACCAGCTCTAATTTACTTTTCATACAGGAGCTATTGTATTAATGGTTACTTTAGTCATCTTTATCTTTACTTTAGTCATACTTCTGCATAAAGTAACTGCAGAAAACTTTTCTGAAGCCTATCGAGAAAGAAGTAGCATGTCAATATTTGCTGGTACATGCTGTTTCTAATACAGGCTGCTCAGTGCAGAAGTGTATGTAATGGGTGATGGAATGTCATTTGATTCTGCATTTCTGAGGTTTTTCAAGATGCAAGTTGAGTCTTTTGTCCTTTCTGACTGTTGGCTTGAAGAAGATACATACACACGATTTCCTGTGGGTTTTTTCATAAAACATGTTAGAACAGGGGATGATTAGTATAAAGTTGCCCAGCCAATTTCAGCACTTGTTGGACAAAATATTTTCCAGACATTTCACTGAAGTAATGTTTAGGGCTGCTATTGTTCGCTACTCTACACAAGTGGATATATGTAAGTTTGTTTGTATTTGTGCATGTTTGTGCTTACCATTAGGTATCTGTTCCCCTGCTTTTACAGGATGCTTTCATACAATATTTTTCATAACCTGGATGCATCAATGCTGTATTAGCCACAGCCAAAAAGCGTATATTTTCTTTGAAACATATTTTTATCTATATTTTTCCCATGGTTTTCATTTAATTACATGGGGTTTTCTCATCTCTTTTTCTATTCATGAGAAGTGTCTTTCCACCAAAGATGTACTTTCTGCCTTGAACTTACAATGCATTCGATATAGTAACTAAATTAATGTTAGTTTTTATCATCTCAGTTGATACATGTGTTCAATAAACACCAATTTAACTGGTATCAGAATATTTCAAGAAAATGTTTATAATAGTCAGACATAATTGTTTCTAAATAACCTGACATTCTAAAAATATACATGCTTTCAGTCTTACAAAGAAATGATGAAAACATTACAAATACTGCTACTAGAAAATACTTTTCTATAGATTTGCACTACTTTGTTCACTCCATTCTGTGGACTTTTTTCAGCAATAATTACTGAGTATCTGTTCTTTTTCCACTGAAATCATGTAGAACACTAATCTTAGCAACCGCATTTAACTGTGTTAGATAAGTATTAAAACAAAGCAGTGCATGACTAGCATTCTGAAACACACTGAAAATAGTGGCTTTAGTACAATACACACACCAAGTGATGTCCAAACACACAGTCATTCATAAATTACATGTTTGTGATTTGGCTATTTAGTTCAGACTGTATCTGCAAGTCCCATCAGAAGGGAAATAAGGTTTGTAGAGAGTAAGAGATCTCTTCTTTCATTCAGTCATTTTATCAATTAAAGGATGTTCTCTTGCCCAACATTTACTACATTTGTCACAAGTTCTGTTGAACTCAATGACAATTATACCTGCAAACCAGGGGATGGACTGTTCCCATTGTATTTATGAATCACAATGCAAAGAAATGAACAATTTTCAATTCTTATACCTAGACCAGAGCTAAAGCTTTGTCACCAAAAAATGCAGATGCTGAGACAATAGGAAGGATGACGCATGAGACTACAGGGCATTGCAGTATTTTGCAGTCTGTAAGTAATTTAGAAGGATGTTGAACAATATCCACAAGAGATAATATCTTAAAAACAGAAGAATTCAGAAAATTTTCAGCCAAGAATTCCATAAGAATTAGCTGAAATGCCCTAATGGCTGATAGTCACCTCCAGTAGATCTTGCAATAGCAGAAAGATTTCAGATGCCTAGAGAGCATTAATTTTGTGAAAGCTCTTAATAGAAAGGCAAGCAGATGACCTGCATAACTAAAGACCAGCGATCCTAGTATTAATCCAGGACAGATTAATGAAAAAGTCATGTAGGATTTACATCACAAAGAATTAAAGGATGGGCATATTAATAATGCCACCAGTTATCAGAGTATATTGGAAAGTACATCTTGTCAAAAAACTGATTTGATTCTTTGAAGATAATGGCTTACCAACAGGTTTAAAAAAATAAGGAATCACCCACAGCAGCAGATGTTTCTAGAAGGGTCTGTATTTAGCCTGATACTACTCAACCTTTTAATCAAATCTGTAGCTGTCACTGATCCTAGCTCAATGGCAAATGAAACTGAGAGAAGGGCAGCCAAGATACCCTGCCAAACTCTACAGTTATGCTGCCATCTGCTATCAATACAGGCTGGGGGATGAAGGGATTGAGAGCAGCCCTGCTCAGGAGGACTTGGGGGTACTGGTGGATGCAAAGCTGGACATGAGCAGGCAATGTGTGCTCATAGCCTAGAAAGCCAAACACATCCTGGGCTGTGTCAAAAGAACTATGGCCAGCAGGAGGTGATTCTGCCCCTCTGCTCTGTTCTCATGAGACTCCACCTGGAGTACTGCGTCCAGCTCTGGAGCTCTCAGCACAAGAAGGACATGGAATTGTTGGACCCAGTCCAAGGAGGGCCACAAAAAAGATCAGAGGGATGGAACATCTCTCTTACAAAGACAGTTGGGGTTGTTGATCCTAAAGAAGAGCCAAAGAAGCATCTGTGATTTTCAGATACACAAAGAGCAATAAATAGTTAAAATCCCCTTGGCTTTGATCCATCTCTTATAGCATTGGTGAAACTAATACTGGAACACTTCTTCCAGCTTTGGTGTTCTTATTTTAAGAAAGATGTTGGAGGTGCACAGAAAGT
Organism: Pedionomus torquatus; assembly: GCA_013398155.1. NCBI lineage: Eukaryota > Metazoa > Chordata > Aves > Charadriiformes > Pedionomidae > Pedionomus > Pedionomus torquatus. The sequence continues at coordinate 302,647 of VZRU01010115.1, read as the reverse complement.
GTCACCCCAATTATTTGAGAGCTTGAAGAAAGTGCCTTGCATAGCCAAAATAAAGAATCTACTCGGCTTTTAAAAAACAGTAGTGAGAGATGAATTCCTTACAGCAACAACAACAACAAAAAGTGACTATAAAAGGAATTTCAATAAATCAGGAAAGGCACAACAAAACAAAGAAACCCCGCCAAGCTAAGCACAAGGAAATTTAGGTGAAGACTTTAGTTGTTAACTGCAAAAATGATTAATCCCTGAAGCAACGACCAATGGACATGTTGTTTCCCACATCTTAGTGCCTTCATATAAAGATGGAGAGCTTTTCTGAAAAAGCTACATAAGTCAAATGCAACATATGCACCAATTAATAGCAAATTATTAAGCTCATTACAGAGGTAGATTCTCATATCATACAAGAGATCAGACCAGATAACCTACTGATTCCTTCTGTCTTTCAACCCTACAATTTCATGTAAAGAGCTAAACTCCCCTGCTACAACCCAAATTTAATATGTTGCTGACACATGGGTGTTTTATGACTCCTTGCTTCCCACAGAAATCCCGCTGCTGGGGTAACCATGCATGAATTACATGCAAATCCTAGCCATTGCCTTTCTCTGAGATGCAAACGATGATGGTTCTGATATAAAGTAAGATCAAAATATGGTCATTAGGAACTTAATTAAAATTTTTTTAATTGCAAATGATTTTTTACAATGTGTTTGCTCAAATAGTCTGTTCTGCAGATGTCACAGAAGTAGTTCAGAAGATCCACCACAGCATTATTTTTCTTTTATATGCAAAAGGAGTGTAATGAACCCCATTATGTAACCTGCTAGTGAAATAAGTATGATTTTGCAGAAGATACTGTAGAATTTGGTACAGGAAAAAAGGGTAGGCACAAAGAATCTCTCTTTAACTCACAGTTAGCACTAATGATGACAGACTGTCAGGAAAGAAATATGATGGTATATAATTATTGGCTGGCATGCCTCAGGCATCACCCAGGTGTTAACAATACATAAAGGCTGGGCATGCAAGGACTAACCTCCTCTAAAGGTCCTTTGGTATCTATCCCCCACATATTTTAATAGTGCCATTTGTTTTTCAGTATTGTTAGACTAGCAACATTTGGTTATAACAAAATAGTAACAAGAAGAACACATGAATATAGTCCTTTTTTTTTCCCATAGATATTCTGAATTCACACTCAAAAGAACTTCTTATCAACCAAATTGTACAAAAACATAACTTTTGAACAGTGTGCTAAACTGTCAAGTGTCCCTGCTAAACTGATGGTGAGTAGCCCCTAGAATTGATTCTTTTGATTCTATAGCAGAATTCAAATGAGCAAAAGCTTACTGACGTTACAGAAGGTATGCAACGCTCGCTTCCCATTAGATGAAGACTCACAACAGGGATTGAAAATCAGATCCTTTAACTGCTGTTAAATTCTGATTTGATTTTATATTCATTGTTCAATCTTCTTTAAAGTTTTAGTTCTCTGAAAGGGAAGCTGAAAGCTTACACTGTAAAATTGTTAATCAATCCCCTTATGTGAACAGCCAGACACGCTGCAGCAATCACCTTATGGAGATCCTGTAGCCTGAAAGTTAATCACTCAGATTGTTCAATTTATGCTTACAAATAGCAAAGCAATAGAAGAAATCTGGATCTCCTTCTGAGTGATTCATAGCACGGATGGAAAATACAATCCCAGTAACTACCTGACGAGCTCTGACACACACAAACACCCACATATTGGCATACAGTGCAAAATAGTTCTTCTGGTTGCAAAAGAGTTTCCATTTGTTCCCAGCTTTCCAAACTTAAAACTTTCAAAAACATTTCATACCAGTAATTTCTGATGCTTTCTCTGCTATCAATGGGCCTGGGGTACTTTTTGTTCTTTGAGTGAGTTCAGAAAAGTCTAAAAAAAAGATACACAGTCACTTTAAAATAAAAAGAAGCTTAAACTTATTTTTTGCATCACTGAAAAATAATATGTGAAAAGAAAGTTGTCCCATTTCCTTTAAGGCCTGGAGCCAAAAAATTATTTAATTTTAAAATGTCAGCTTAACAAGAAAATATTTCTCCATATGCACAGTGGGCTTTCCAGAAATATTTGTTTAAGGGCATGATCCACCTCTCATTCACGTCAGTCAGACTGATACTGACTTCAAAGGCTTTAGCTGAGGCCCTACAGGTATGTTTGGACAGTGGTGAGCTTCACCAAGCATAAATCTGTAGTTAAGCACACACAGAAATGCCAGGTCCCATTAATTACTCCAGTATGGTCAAGGCAGCTTTTAAAATATTTCAAGAAATTCAGGAGCCATCCAAAAGCCCCTCCTCTACTAAGTCCATCACCTTTCGCAAACAAGACTGTCCTGTGAGCTACAGGGCTAAACTCTTGAAGAGCCTTTGCACCTTTTCTTACACTTCTGACTGAATGTAATGTTTCTTTGCTTTCTCCACACATGCTCAAGTGAGTTAGCTGGAGTACCTCTTTTGAATCCAAAGGATCATTCTGGATGCAGCTAAGCTAAACAGGCACCATACTTGAGCATTGACAGCAGCATAGCCTTTGTGTAGTTCTAGACCTGGACTAAAGGCTGTCACCTCTTGGTTAGCATGAATATACTGCTCCCAGATGTGGAAATATGACCACATCCCTGGTCACTGCTGTCTGTGGAAGCCCAGAACTCCACATGCAAAAGATCAACATTTCAACACAGGGAAGCTGGATCATCTCATCAGGTATCCAGAACTGTATATTCTGTAGGGAGTTACTCATGTCAGCCTACAGCTCTCCAGAAGACTGGAGCTATGACTTGCTATTCACCTTCCTTGTCCCTATATGTACCAGCTAGTTCTGCCTCAAGAGCTCTTTTTAACCCCACACACCATCTTCAACTCTTTCAGAATATATGACTTGCCAGATGAAATCTGACATGTAGAAAACAACTTTGCAAGAAACAATGTCCTAAATGTTCTGATGATAGAGAGGGATGTCGTTCTTCTGAATTCTACTTAACTCTTCAGATCAGATGTTTAAGTTTCACATTTCAAAAGTGGAATTAATTCAGTAAATTGATTTTCCACTTCCATTTCCAAATAATATTCTATTTTAAAAATCTAAAATTTCGACATATGTCACCATAAACCAGAATTTTAGGAACCACATTAACTTCAATAGGTTAGTTAGTTAGTTTAGTTAGTCAGTTTAGTTAGTTTAAAAGTACTCTCAATTTATTTTAGAGGATTGGTGAATTCTGCTTTTTGAAGGAGCTTTGTCTCATAAGAGCCAATTCTGAAGTATATAATATTTGCTGTTGTAATGATCCAAATATAAAATCTCCAGCACCTTTAAATACAAGATTTACGCTTCTGTTCTCGTTTCAACTGAATTTGCTTTAATTCCTTCTATAGCTGGCTCTGTCAATCTCTGTTTTGTATTTGCCACCAGAAGTTTTCTTAAAATGTGAAGAGAAGATCATATAGATTTGCTTTTCTATTTTCCACTTCCTGACTACCCGAGCTTGCTTTCAGGCATGTATGTCACATGTAATGCTGATTGAAAAGCACCACCCTCTTACTGTTAGTACTATTTTAGCACACTTTTTACTCTTTCTTTTCCTTGTTGAATTTTAATGCATACACGTGCCTTGGAGTAGTTTGGTCACTGAGTTTCATTCAACATATTAATTTTTTAGCTGTTAGTTTAATCTAAGAATCACAGCTCTCACATACAGCTTAACGCACCTCCTTTTACTCTCCTTCTTTCCCTTTCTCACATCTGTTCGTGCCACCCATGCCCCCTAAGGCACAAGTGTCTGTTGCAACTCTTTAATTGCTGTCACTCCCTCATCTATTACTTCATTCTTTCTTTTCTTTTCCCCCTTTGCACCCCAGACGGGGTGTGGTGCATTTCTGTAGCAAAACGTCTTCAGAAGAAGCACTTCTTAGCATTCCTAGAATGGGTTGCAAATCTGCAGTGCCAGAATTCATTCCCCTGTAACTCACACTAGTTGCCCCAAACCACCAGTTGCCTTGGCTCTCCCTACCATCTCCTCAAGCGGCCACAAATGGGCAACTTATCCACCACTGAAAATGTGTCCTCTGGCAGTCATACAGGCAAGTCGGAGACAATTATGTTCTCCCAGAACATGAGCAGCACCAGAAGGAGCTCATCCTGCAAGGGGTTCAGTGCTTCATATCCGGGGAGAGCGTCTCCTTTGGCTTTCAGTATGTCCCTCACAAATACATATGTCATAACCCAGCATAGAGCAAACATGCAGTAAACTGCAGTGGTCAAACTGAGGAACTCACAGCTTTGCATGCCTGTAAGGGGTGAGACAGTCTGCGGTACACCAAATCTCTGCAGGTGCTTTCTCTGAGGGCCAGCTAAACTGAACCATTATATAGCTGCCACAGGCAAAGAACACAAAATTGGGCAGTTAGCACAGCTCAACTGACACGTGTTAACTTGCTGTGTAAGATCAAACGTTTCCTATATCTTACAGCACAAATCGGATTTACTACACATCAAAAATTACCATGCATCATCTAAGTAATCAAACTTAAAATTAAAAAAAAGAATGAACCCAAAACACTTTTGGTACAAATTGCCTTTCTATTTACTCATCCAAAACAGGACAAAGGGAAGCATCCACAGAATATGCTAAGGATCACAAATTCTGTTGTACGTGATGGAGAGTGGATGAACCAAGCTTTAACAAGTTTATGACAATGAGAAAGAGACAGCAGGAATACAGCGTGGTGCAATACAGCTGGACAGCAGGAATACAGCTGCAGCAGGTTAGCACAGTGCACTGATGGCACCTGTGTGAAATGAGGGCCATCTCCATGCTGCAGGAGCTGCTGCAGTCCAGTAGAAACATCAAGATCCCATGAGGTGTCTCCCAGAAAGAAGCACTTTTGGTCACTGTCTATACATGCAGCATCACTACTTAGCAGTCATCTTTCTTGAGGGATGAAGCACATGAAAAATTACTCCTGACATTTCCCCACCAATAAAAGTCTTGGGAGACACCCCACTATGTTATTTCAAACCTGAGGCCTCTTTAGCAATAGCCTACTGAGATTTACAGTGCCAGATCAGTAGTGTATGGAGGAGCCAGAAGCACTGCTGCCATGACAGAGTGGACCGTCACCCAAGCTAATTTACCCTGCTTCTCAGATGTTTGCTCCTGGATGATCATTTCTTTTTTTCCTGTTTATCAGAGGTTGTTTCAAAGATGCTTCAAGAATGCTATCTGTGGCAGCCCAGTGCCAGCCCTTTGAGGATTTATGAAATAGGGTCATGATTTCAGTGCCTATTAATAACAAAATGAGCAAATAGTGTAAGACAAAAGCTACTGATTCAAAATTATGTTCATTAATCTTTCTGCATTAATCACCCTGCTGCATGCTGCACCTTGTAAAGCTTGTATATCTCTTTGCAACTAGCCTCAGATCACTTTGTAGTAGTCCAGACTGGATGGGAAAAAGGCATAAATGACAATGTAAATGCTTTGTAATCCATTTATTTCATTTGTTAATTTGTCATCATGCTAAGTACCTGCAAAACAATGTTTGTCAAATGTCACATGAGTGCAACGCATCAATCATGACAAGATGCAGGGCACACAAATATGCTTTAGGATGCTGACTTCAGCCCTCTGGTGCTTAGTCCCTGGTTTGTTGGTTTGGTTATTTGTTTGTTTTGTTAATGGGTGTTGACTACAAGGTCATTTGTTTTGTTTTGTTTTGTTTTGTTTTAATTCAGGGCATGTTTTGGATTGCTGGGAATGATTTGGGTGGGGTTTTTGGTCACCACTAAACATTCTGCACCTCCAAACATCAGGCAAATAAATCATACACACACAAAAATGATCATGTGGATTAAAAAAAAAAAATATTTGTTTTCCAGTTGTGTGCAATCATTTCAGTACAACAACATAATTAAAATGCTCTATGGAAAGTACCTTTTCCAAGATTTGTTTGCTATTAAGGTAGTTTATGGTTTTAATATGGAATAAAAGAAATTGTAAATAATCTTCTTACTATTGCAAGGAATGCAATTTTAATACTAATTTTCCAGGATTCTAATTAATTAGGTAGTTTAAATTTCTTTATTTATACATTACAGTTTCATACTTTACCTTAGTTTTAGGTGAGAGGTCCTTGAAGCCTTAGGGAAACAAGTTGCAACACAATCCTGCTCAAACCACACAAAGTTTCCTGAAGAAACACATTCATTGTCTAGTCCCTACTTACGTTCATAATTACAAGGATAAACGGGAGTTGAATAAAACTACTGTGTGTTTAAGTCTTTGTCCATTATAAAAAAGGAGATGAAACTGTCCAGACCTAAACTGTGTCTGTTGCTGTTCTTTTCTGTCCTAATTCTTGCTGCTCAGCTTACATTTCTGAAGTTAGCAAGCATTTAATGATTATGAAATGTGCTTTTCCTTCTTATACCTCCTTCTACAGAAGAAAGGCTCAGATTAGTCTAGCTCTGGATTCATCAGTGCATTTAATAACTGTTGATTTATACACTGCCTTCTAATATTGACATAATGGCTTGGGATGGGAAGTGGAAGAAGGTATTCAGATCCTGAAACACAGACAAAAAACGCCCAGCCAAGCTTCACAGAGAACATTCTGGGCAGTGCAGGAGCGACTACAGTGAGCTGCGGTACTGTGCTATGCTTACACTGGAGAAGCTGTCTGCCAAGTCCAGTTAGTCCAGTCAAGCAGCTTAACCTTAACCAGCTGTCTACCTCTGCATGGGCATGTGTGTAGTTTCAGAATGGCTGGATTTCACAACTGCTGTTTAAGTTTAGAGTGTTTGCTAATAATAATACAAAACCTAATGTGAGCCAAAGTACTTGTCAGTATCCAAGGACAACTGGGGGGATGTGGTGGTACTTTATGTTGTTCTGTCCTATCATCAAGCATCTTATAAATGTTCAGAGAAGAAAGTTCCTTCTAGCTCTGCTCATCTTTTCTTGCCCACTGCAGGTTGTGTACCTGTACGTTTGGTTGCTTTGGGTTTTCTTGCAGGGATTATGACCCCGATTCCAGTTTCTTTGGACTCCAGAAAGTTACAATTTGCAGAGTTGCAAAAGATGCGAAGGGAACTTAGGTTGTGAAAACTCTTGAAAAATATGGTTTGGGATTTCAGATTAAGGTGGTTGTGGGTCATGTCACATGGCATCTCTACAGAAGAGAGGTATCAACTCCAATTGCAGACAGGAGCCTTAGGAAAGCAGTTGTTCTGCTAAATGATGAAGGACCAAAACATTTTTTTTCAGAAGCCTCACAGCAAAAGCTAAGCTTGCCAAGAGCACTAGCCAACAGCTTGTTTTGAGTCGACAGAAATCATGGCAGGAATTTGCAAGTCTTGCCAAAACCCTCGTAACTAGAAGGCTGATAATCAGATATACCCACAGGTGAGAAAGCATTCTCACAGTGGCGTGTAAGAATCTTTCTCGGTTCAATTTGCTTCTAATACACAATAGATAGATTTTTACAGTTAGACAGGGTGTTTTCCCAGCTTGTAACTAACACTTGATTTCTGTATGGATACCCTCTCCTGTTCAGATCCATGTGAACAGCCTCTTTTTAACGACATTCAGACAGTTTAGCTTGTGCTGAAAATGCTTCTTAGGAATGACTGTTTCACTGCCTGGTTCACCAACCTTCAGCGCTATGTATTATGAATCATAAAATATTAAACTTGAGTCTTTAACAACATAAATAAGAATCTTGTTTAAATGGGAATAAACTATCTTTGAACAGGGTTATGCTACTGTGAATGAAATTCCCATTACTTTGATCATGCCAGCCTTCCAGCCTGGATGCTTTCTTGCTAGTTCTTGAACTTTCAGAAATAGAAATCACAGCGAAAAAAGCATAAGAGCATAATTTGTTTTCATTTTCGTGATACAAGTGCAAACATTAGCTAAATACATAGATTTCAAGTTTAATTCAGGATCTATTCACTAACACTAAATAATTGCGTGCTCTTAACAAATTGTTCTATTTATTCAGCTAATAGCTTGAAATATTTTTAATATAACTCTAATTTTAAGAAGTATTACCTCAAAATTCCAATAGCAAAAGAAAAGCAAAGCAACTCTTTTAGCCAGCAAAATACATAACAAAGGGAAATGAATTACATTTAAAAGGCATCAGACCTTTAACACCTCTGCAAAGCATCAAATCTAGAGAAATAATAAATAATGCACTACAGCTCATGTTAATTCTAGCATTATTCATTCATGAATGAACAGGAATAGGTAGCTAACTCAATAATGGCACTTTTCTAGTATATCCATGGTAATGTGAAAACTATGTTGGCGTTTTGGGTTGGTTTTTTTCCCCTAAAATGCAGATATCATAAAACACTGTGCAGAGACCTGGCAGGATTGAGGACACCTAAAATAGTGTAAATTTTTTAGTGAAAGCATATGGAGGAGGGAGGGAAGACTGTATTTTCCACAAAGTTTGAATTCATACAAGAGGCTATGACAGTGTCTTTATATTAGCTCACATTCAAAGCCTCTGCAGTTTTGAGCAAGTAATACAGATGTGACATAAGATGTTTTCAAGCATTTTAATAAAGTGGATGCTGGTGTCATAATTTTAAATGGATAGGTTACTTCTGCTTTTGTGTCAGCAGAATTGTTATACATTCTCAGCATGGTTTATATGTATGCTAAAATTACAAAATCCTCAGAACTCTTAAATGTTTAGTCACTTGGCTACCTCTTCAAAGTAATCAGCATTTACACAAAACTCTAAGATCCATTTACTGAGTGGCTCATGGGTTATGTTGTACAACTAAATTAAAACATGGGATTTGGAGCATTTAAAAATATTTTTCTTATTTCTTTTCATTATAATTGTGGGGAGTTTTCTAGTATGTAATTTTTATATTAAACTAATGATAACTTTATAAGGCTAGAAGTCCTTATTTTATCCTCTAGTTATTATAACATAATACTCTGAACAAGCATAAAACCTCCTTTCTCATTAACATATTTCCAATGACAAAACAGCTGCTATAAGTGGCAGAAAGAAAATACATACACATGAGCATATAAAACCATGTCACTTTACACCATCATTCTATTTTCTTTTTTTAGGTCCTAGCACTGAATTTCTTGCAGACTCCAAGCTACCATTACATTTTTAGGGGGTTTTAAGTTCTCAGAACATGTATTTCACATCTATGTAAAATATAAATAAAAGTGGACAGCAAAAGAAAATCTTTGTGGTCTAAATGCTTCCATGGCTTAACTCAATTTCATTTGAAGGACTTAATAGGCTTTCCATTAAGTGACATGCAAAACAGATACTCATTCTTTTCCAGCGTGAGATTTGTTATGTACCTGCATGTTGAAGATCGGAAAGTAAATCTTGATCTAAGCTACTCAAATTATTTTATATATCCATGCTAGTATTACACAAATGACAACAAAATATGCATTGGGTAAAACTGAGGTGACTATTTCTTTGAGCAAAACCAAATTCTCACTTTTGTTGTATAAAATGCTATTACTGGAAAATGTCACTAAGCACGGAAATGTAAGCTCATTTTATGCTAACTTAGTTTGTATCTGAAATTTATTATTGCAGTTTTTAAATACTATAAGAGAATCTATTACTTCTAAATGAACTGCTTGATTTAATGCCCTAAAAGTTGTGAAGTGTCTTGTTCAAGTAAAAATATCAGTCTGAATTTACAGAAAATGCCATTCCAGTTCCTGGAAAAGTAGAAATTCAACTTAAGCATATCGTAAAGCTGATTTTTAGTACAAAAATCACTCTCTGTAGCTGCAATTTAACTTTGCAAAAGTAAGCAACATAAAACTTTATTCAGACAAGCAAAATGTTATGGTTTATGTTCTAGCACAGTACACTGCAAGCCCTCAAATATTATTTTTTTTTATTCCAGAAATGTTAGGTTTCACTTTTATTTTTTCCCTCAACTCGAGTGCAGTAAGGCTACATGCTTTGTCTGCAGGGAGGGAGAATGGGGCTTTAGTGTGACAGATGAGTCTGGTGAATACTTTTGTGAAATAATAAAAATAAATATGTCAGCTTGTCATTAAAAGAAATAGGTTGTCATTCTTTGTTTATTAGTCCTGCCTGCAACCCAGGGTTACCTACTGTGTATAAATAGGTTTGCTAGATAACCTGATTTCCTGTTTCTTTGTAAAAAATTTCAGAACAATTCACTCATTTATAACACTTGTTAGGTTAAAAATTTGGGGGTTATTGTTTCCCTTAAAATCTGTACATTTTATATGATAGAGGAGAGGCTATTCTAATTCTGGTTTATCCTAATGTTGTCTATGAGAAAAGTAAGAGCAATTCATGGTAATACCTGAAGTGTCAAACAAACTTCATAGCAGAACCAGAAAGAGCCTAAATTAGCACATAGGTATATATATAAAAAAATACATTAACAAAACCAGAGAAGGGTCGGTGGTCACAAGAGCCACAGAATTGCTGGATGCACTGTAGGTTTTTCCTGAAGTCTAATACAAATGTCTCTATTATAACATACACCTTACAGTGACACTGGTCCCTTTGTTCCTAAATACAGCCTTGTGTAAAGATGGAGCGCTGTAATTAAAGGAAATAACCAAAGTAAATTACTATTTACACCAAATTGAAGTAATACAATCCTTATTTTTCAAAATGTGCTTGGCTCAGGCAACTTAATTTAATCATGCTTTCAGATATTTTTGTCACAACATCTATAGGTTTGATCTGCTAGTAAGACAGATGTTTTGAGAGCTCACTCCCTGCCTTTGCTCATGGCAGCTGGGGAAACTTAATAAACTTAGGACATCCATTCAAATTATCACTTTCTCCTATATATGGCCAAGCAGGCAAGACACCTCACCTGATTTCCAGAGCCAAGACAAAAGGAGAAAAGACAACAAGCCCCCATAATGAAAGCACTGAAAGGTGTTTATTTTTGGATACTGTGGTCCAACCCTGGGACTCTCTCCCTGATGAGATCGCTGTGTGAAAAGGCACAGTGCAGCTTTCAGGCTGCATCCGTACCTTCTGGTGTGTGAGGAGAAGGTAGATTTTGATGCCTCAGTGACCAGATCTCCTTCCAAGTAGTTTGTTAAATTCCCACTGGCTAGCAACAGCAAAGCTGGAAGTGCACTAGATGGAAACCAGGGGCCACGATAATTGTACAAAGGCCTGCTGAGATTTTCCTAACTGCTTCCAGTAAAAGAAAAAAGTCCCCTAGTAACAGTGGTAAGTCCCAAAAGAAGGAGCAGTACACTATGTTCACTCATATATGAATAACACTTATTTTATCACATGAAGTTATAGATCCAGGTGCCCTAATGGAAAGAGGGCTCAAACAAATACATCACTGGGTAAAAAAACTGCCATTACTCCCTCAGATATGACTTGACTTGCAGTCCTCTGTTGTCTCTAACATAAGGGGTGTTTTGTAAGCAGTTAGAGTCAGGAAGATTGTTATTTTTTAATTGGTATCATAACCAATGCAAACAGGATTCTGTGAATTCCTGCTTACACAATCTGGAAATAAAGGAAATCAACTTAAAGGGTAATGTGATTGACAATTAAAGGTCAGGGATTACATTGCTATGACAGGACATTGTGAGCTCAAAACCTGAGGAACAGATTCTGATCTCCCTTGCACCTTTCTATGCTGGTTTAATTATTTCAAGAACAGTTATAATACTAAATGTAAGTCTTATAGATTAAGATTAATCCAAACAATTGTGAAAAGGTTACAGCTTTCTGATCTTTTTTACACTTTCCATTTTTAAAGACATTTTTAATATTCTACCAAATTTTTAATATTCTACCAAAAAGATAAAACCCCATTGACCACTACCTGACTTCATACACATTTCCATTGCAAGGGAGAATAATCTGAAAACCCAGGAGCACAGAAGTAAAAAACTACTGGAGGTGAAGTGGTGCAGACCCAGCTGTGGGGGTTCGAAATACAGCACTGGCTAACCAGAAAATGCCACAAGTATGAATTGTCTCTGTGCTTACAGAGTGCTAGACTTTGAGACCATCGAGTGTTATACGAAAAACAGCAACAACCAAATTAGTCTGTGCCCACAGTGTTGCTCTAAGATGAAGGCAAAAAAAATATCTTCAGAATGCCTTGTGAGTTCTCAGATGATTGAGCTTGCTGTCACACAGGCAGTGGGAAAAAAGTCTGGAAAGGACAGAAAATGTACCATTTTGTGTTCTGTCGGAATAGTTCAAATGCCATTCTCTCAGAGGAAGAAAACAAAAACAGTGATGATACATTTTGTGAGGCAAGAAACCTGCACCTGGATCAGACCAAAGAATTGATTATTCCAGTATCATGCTACTGACAGCATCTGTCTGAGAAACGCCATGTGAACAGTGTACATAGTAGGAATGTATAGAGTGACAGCATTACATCAGACAGCAGGTCCCACCGATAATTTGGTATCTGGCCTCTGACAATGGCCATTTCTTTTCAAGCATGCAGTGAGACTTCCCCTGAACACCCTCTAAGCAGCAGGTGATGCCTACTTTGAGTCAGAAGCAACTTCACATTCCACAGCTGTCATTCTGGTGGGGTTTGGATTACCCTTTATGAACCTATCTAAAATGATCCTTTCTTCTCTTACACTCCCCCATTTTCCAGTATCCTTGGGTTTTTTAAACTATTATTTTTAATTTGCATTTTTGCTTGCAATAGCCCTCAACAGCTTCACCTACCATATATTCTGCTTGCCTGCTAAAAGTCTGCCCCATAGGTGTTATTTTCTCCTCTCACCCTAAAACATACCATTTCTCCTTACAGTTCTGGCTTCTGCTTTTGAGGGTGAGCAAAATGAAAAGTTCAAAGTAAAACTCACCCTAGAATCTGCTATGTTGCTTATTCTTGGCTGTGGAAGAACCTGCAGCCTTGCACAGTTAAAAGTAAGTAAGTGTTAACTCCGCTGGAGAGAAAGGTGCTACTAAGCACATCTGAACCACAAGGTGACTGTGGAGTAAAGCAGTGGTCACATCACGGAGGGTAAGTGTAGAGAGACTATCTTGTTGAGAGTCTAAATCTGATGAGGAAGAGCATGTGTCATTAAAGTAATATATAAATTGGGCATTTGAGATATTATCAAAGTTCGATGAGTGGCTGGAAGAGATTAACATTAATCTTGGATGACTGCAGAGCTGCTGTCTTGTCCCTGAAAAGCTCCAGGTCAAGAGCAATACAGTGGAGCTGTTTAGCGAGCGGGCGGAAGGAGAGAGGCAAGCAGCTGGAAAAGCTCAGGAGTAAAAGGTGGTGTTCCCTGTGCACAGAACGAATGTGATACCTGACATTTTACCCAGTTCTTCTTGCCCTCCAGACTTTAAACAGCTTATTTTGATCTCTCTTATCTACACACTGTGGAGTGAAGGGTCAATTTAAAAACTAGGAAAAACAATTTTCTAATGCTTTCCCTGTCTGTAAGCTACTTGGAAGAAATTACTCTGGCTAAAAAAAGATTTTGGTTGACATTTATTTTCAGAACAATGTTCCTGGTGCAGGGAGAAGCCATCACATATAAGGCCTCCATGATCCAGGATCGCTAATTACTGGCACAGTTCTCTAGTCAGCATATCCTTTAGCGTTCTCCTCTCTGAGTCACTTAAAACCCTGTATATGAAATGCAATATTAGAGTAGGGAGAAGATAAATCTGTAAAATATTATTTTAGGCATATTTGATTTTGTCTTTGCTTTCTCTTCCTGACCTTTCATTGATCTGCATCCTCTACTCCTAGATAACTTTACTTTCTGTATCTATGGCTTTCTTTTATTATTCAAGGGCTTGCGAATGATGAAAGCAACTTGAAAAAAAATCTCTTGGCTACTAAAACAAAACAAAATTATTTTCACTGATTATAAAGAAATTTTTACTGCTCAGTTACAAAGCGCGTGAAAAGCTAATTTTAAACTTATGAGATATTGATCATTAAAGTAGCATATTCAGGTTTGTGTAATAAGAGCCAGTAGCAGTAAAAGAACTTATTCAGAAGCATTTTCATTCAAAATATTTTTGTCTCTGTTTAAGAACTGTGGAATGATTGTAACTGATAAGCCTGCATTTCATACAAAGCATTAAGTGATTGGAAAGTAGATGAAAATAATTTCCTCTTCCAGGGAGCTTGGTATGTGAAAGTATGGAAAAAGCTTTTGGAATATTCCTAAAAACATCTTAAATTGTTACATGATAAACAGAAAAATCTGTTCTTGAGCTTTTGTTACTTTTTGAGAAAAAGGAAAACCAAGGAGATTTTGTGACTCAAAATAAAAGCCATTCAGACTGAAAGTATATTTTGGTATTCAGTACTGGAAGCACGTAGTCAGTACTGTAAACCAGTGTTGAAATATTCCAATCTAGACAAAAAACAAATATTAATGTCGCATTTTACTTTTCTGCAAAGGCAGAAGGCTGCTAAAGGACAGGGACTGCAGCAATGACCCTCTATAAGAAAAGTCAGTGAAAAAGAAGGAGTAGCAAGAATTGACTGTTAGCAAACAGGTTTGTAGTAAGACCTTTGATCCAGCTGGACACCTCTGTGGTAAGAGAGATAGTTTAAAGAGGACCCAAAAGACAGTGAAAGCCAGATGGGGGCAAAGGAGAGGCGTAACTGTACTGATGACAGATAAAAAAGGTAACCAATAACTATGGGAGGGTCCAGGAGACGGTAATTAGGAGAGATGGGGCAACTGGGTAGGTGGATGGTGAGAAATCGTAGAATCATAGAATGTTGGAAGGGACCTTAAGGATCATCAAGTTCCAACCCCCCTGCCATGGGCAGGGACACCTCCCACTAGAGCAGCTTGTTCAAATGAAACAAAAAAAAATGCATTTTAAAAAATCCAAACGCCTGACGAAAGGTTCAAGATGTGTTTGATCAGGGAGAAGAACAACCAATTCTGTGTTGAGCAGCAGTAGAAAGGAGGAAGGGAGCAAGGAGCATCCCGTGTCCCTGCCAGCCCCTGCACCAGGAGGGGGCTTTGTGTCACTCACAGGTGGGTGAGCCAGTAAGAGTGGGCAGGGGAGGGGGTGGGTGGGAAGCCACTCAGCACTGCACCTAGCTGTGGGGTGAGGTGTGCTCCACCAGCCCTTCCCAGGGAAACATCTTTTGGAAGTGAAGCCAAGGGGCACATGGAGGCACTCAATATGCAACGGTGCCTGGCATTTTGTTTAAGGCTTGAACCTTAGTTATGACTGAGCCTGGAACGAGGAAAATGAAAGCAAGACAAGAACATGAATTATTAATGTTTCTACATTATTGTGCTTAGAAAGCAATAGCCAAGGAGCTGGATGGAAGGGAAAGGCCTTAAAATGGATAAGCTGGGATGCATCCCTCAGGAAAGGTGAGCTGTAGAGATGGCATTTTATTATTACTTTTAAATCTTTGAAAAAAGAAATAATCACTCATCCTGATCAGTTGTATAACTGTAGAAATCAAGCATTATGGAACTGAAGGCTACAAAATAAATTAAGATAACATCAGAAGCAAGATAGAGGCTTTTTGATCCGTGACAGCTCATACCAGCAAAGAGTTGGTCTAGCCAAACTCCTGGCATTTTTCTGTTTGTGATCTTTTTTCTGTGTGCACTTAGTCAGAGTTTAAATGCCCAACCATTTTCTCAACCTTATTGCCACTTGAGTGTAACTTGTGATTTTGAAAATTGTTCAGGAGCATTTGCAATTCTGTGTACCTCCTTACATGCTCATCTGTCACCTACTGTACTAAGATACTCTTACTGAATAGCATGCTATTCCAACCAACCTGACAATTGCAGACCATGAGTGAGAAGAGGGTGGCCATCATATACAAACAAGGATTCTTGAAAAAGCAAGACATTTGACAAGCCTGATTACCTGCCTGTCTGTTGGTTGGCATACTTAGCCTAGGCTGTGGAGAGGAAATGTGTCCTCCTGTTCCTCCAGAAAAATTCTGTGGTATTAGCTTCCTCCGCATCACCACACAGCAACTTTTTTCACATAAGGAAAAAAAAAAAAAGGAATGCAATTTATAATATTTGTTTTTCACAATAACTAGCAATACGATCAATAACTAGCAATAGAAATGTTCTGCTAGTGCCAAGGAACATTTTATAGTCTCAGCTCCAGCAGCTGACATTACTAAGAAATACATGCCATGGTTCCCTTCACAAGACAAATATTGCAGCTACAAATTCTCTGTGTTTCTTACAGGCTCGTTGTAATCTTTATTTTCTTTCACATGCTATTCCCTTGGTTATAAACATATGCTTTGTCCCATCCTGAGGCACATCTACAAAACTTATACGAACATTTTAATTTATATTTCTGCTGAATCACCTCAGTCCAAACTTGCTAATGAATCTTTGGGAGTGCCTTAAGGAGGAGATATTTAAACTCATCTCTAAGTAAGATTCTGTAAACCTAAAAATCCTCTCTGGCCCTTAGGATCTAGCACTAAGACTCTCAAGTAAGAGCTTTTAGCTCTCTCACAGCTAAAATCAAAGCATTGTCAACTTAACCACTTTATGGCCAATGCCAGGTATTCCAGCACAAAATGGGTCGGCCTCAGGCAATCAGTGCCCAGACAATGTAGAATCTTGTCTAGATGAGCCCAGAACTGGTATAGGGAATAAACAAGGGGGCATGGGATTGCCAGATATGTTATGTAATGGGTTTCCTTTAAAACATTCTGCCCGTAGTCTCCATGTCAGTTCAAATACATTTTATAGAGGCAAAGGTCTGGAAGTTACCTCAAGAGGTCACCTTGTCCAGCCTCATTCTTTAAAGAAAACCTGCTACATTTACGTTATTCTTGGCAGATATTGTCTAGGTTTTGGCACTTTCATCATTGGAAGTCTTTACATACAAACTCTTCAACCTATTTTTTCCTCTGTCTTTAGCACAAGTAAACAGCTCTTAACATCTGCCCTATACATTTCTTTCTGATTGCTTCCTGAACCACCATCGCAAATTAAAACATTTTAAAAATATTTTAAAATATTAAAATTAATATTAAAATTAATAGTAAAAATATTTTAAAATCAGTGTTTCCTTTGTCTTGGCAGAAGTCTTTTATATATTTGAAGACTGCTCCCCTTCCCTCACTTCCAGTCTTCTCTTCTTATGGAGACACTCTCACTCCAGACTCCTAGGCCAGTACATGCTGCAGACCATGCTTTTTGGTCTTCATCCCTGGTTATCCATATTATTGACCTGGCTGAAACACCAAGGACCTCTGTCAGCTTGCATACCTTGGTTTATTTCTTAGGAGTTGAGACATCTTGGAGTTGACAGAACTAGTAGAGGGCAGAGGCCACAAATGGCCAAGGTCTGCAGACAGACCTGGGAGGGAGGAAGGACTTTCTGACTCCCACCATGTCTAGCTCCACATCAGTAAGTGTAAGAATACATACATCCTAAGAAAAACCTAAGAAAATCCTGTAATGTTGCCTGTACGCATACACATAGCATTACAGCTCTAAGTAATTTCTTCTACTAAAAGGAAAGTTCCAAATTAATTTGTGTAGTGTCTAGTTATATCCACAGCCTTTAGTTATACCCATACCCTCTAGTTATACCCATTCAGCTTCCTCTAATACATTTGAAAGTGAAGAACACAGTGATGAGTACTAAGAATCAGTAGAAGTTTTTACTGTTGAGCTAAGATATGCTCAACAGCTTCTCTTTTAGGAATTCCTGATGTATATCTGCCCCTCAATTTTTTTTTTAATCTTACATTTTAATAAACTCATTTGGTAAGAAATAATTATTGAATGTGCCGAACATCTTCATGGCCTTCATCAGTTTTGTTTTAAGATGACAGTATGGTAACTGTGAATGGAAGAGAAACATAGAGTAAGGAAATGAACATAAATCTGAAACATTAATAAAGATTAATATGTTAAAAGAGCATCATTCTCAGACTTCCAAGCCTTGTGCCATCACTTAAAATGCAATATAGGAAGCTGGATCAATAGAGACAAAATATTGCCCTCCATTTCAGGCATGGGAATGATTTCAGAAGAAATAATTAAATAACAACAAAAATCTTCCTAGCTCTCAATACTCTAAGAAAAACTCTGTCTCACTAGCAGAGAAATGCTCAGTATCTTTTCAAAAACAGTTGGCTTGTTTGTCGTCCCTTGCCTCCCACCCCCCCCCCCCCACCCCCCAAGTTTATTTTGAAACAAACTAGCATTAAGTTTTGGAAATATCTAAGGGTTAAATTTCTCTGTTCACCTGTTTACAAGGTCAATTTTAGTTGTCTCAAAACTCTCAGGGTCATTTCCTTCCTTCTTCTAGGAAATTACACTTATTATGTTGTTTTGCTTTTTTATTTTGATTAAATAAGACCTTAATTTTTAAAAACTGTCTACATCCATCTATCTCTATATAAATGAATCTGACTCCAAACTTAAACTTGCCAGCACTAATAATGCAGAGAACTAGAAGTCTTACTGTAAAAAGGGCTTCTATTTAATGTTGCTGACACAGGAAGAGTATCATCAACACATTGCCTTACCAATGTCTAACAGTGTAAGGGAACCCAAAAAGTTGTCCACAAGGCCCACCAGCATTGCACACAAACATCCCCAAGAAATAAAAAGCTACGATTTGGACAAGCAAGAAGAGCAAAATCTGATATTCTCCATTGCAGTATTCACTCAGCAGCATTTTTGAATGCTGAAGAATAAAGACCATCAGCATGAAGTATTACCCAAAGATCTATAACTGGTAGTTGATGTCCCCCATCAGAATTTATTTTTGTCGCCGCGTTTATGAACCACTGCAATGTCCCAGTATATGCTACAGATCTGTCTTCTTCATCTTAGAGGTAAATTGTATGATGAACATGAAAACCTCTTCTGGCCTTTCCACACATGATGTTCCAGAGCTCTCTAAGCTAACTGGACATGTCGCCTCCAGTCCTAGCATAATATGGCTACATAAATCCAAAAAAAAAGTCTGAATTTGAGAACAGGTTGGTTACAGAACATGCAATGCTGAGTGAATAGGGCTCAGGTGGACCTAGATCCCACCAAGGATCTGTGCCAAGTACTGCTGCATGTGTGTCATGAGGACCATATTCAGTCTATCAATTTAGCCATCTGTGTGATATATCGAAGACACAGACATGGTACCTATATTCTGTTGCCTGCCTTTCTCTTAACAAGCATTGATTTAATTAGGTATATAACTGGCTAGCTGCTCATTTCCATGCTAAACGTGATCAGGTTCCCATCCTTCATGTTCCAGAACAACAAAAAGAGATCTTCAGTTTCCCTGTGAAATTCACCCAATCCTCCCACCAATCCATTAATCTTATTCCGTTGTGCTTTTTAACACAAAGATGCCACCACAACATTTAAATGATCAACTCCGATTTCCTGTGAATATGAATGTATATCACAGACCACAATTCAAATAGGTACCTCTGCGTGGAGAAAATGAAATCAAGATAAAACAGTTGGCAAGTGGCAGAGTCTCTACACAAGACTGTTGTCCTCATGATTACTTAACATTCTGATAGTCTATCAACAATGATCTTGTGTTAGATTCAGGAAAGCTGAGACAAGCATTGGACCAGGCTGAGCACAGTATTTGTCCCTGCAAAAGACTATGAGAAACACTTACACTCAGTCATGGCTCTCCATTGACAGCTACCTGTGTTAGCTGTCATCTATCTAATCTA
The DNA here is from genome assembly GCA_013398155.1 of Pedionomus torquatus. Lineage (NCBI taxonomy): Eukaryota > Metazoa > Chordata > Aves > Charadriiformes > Pedionomidae > Pedionomus > Pedionomus torquatus. Next base: position 282,900 of record VZRU01010115.1, on the reverse strand, counting down.
TGTAATATGTGTTTTATTGACACAATGTAGTGATAGGAGTTTTTTTAATTCAAAACAGTATCTTCTACAAAGTCAAATGCCTTCTCAATGTCTAAGAGCATCACATCTATTCATTTACCATATCAGGCATATTTATCATCAAAAATAAAAGTAAGTTTGTTTAATGAAGATCTGTTTTCCATGAAACAATGCTGGCCAGTATTCATTTTAGTCTGATCTTTTTGGTTATTTATGAACTACTATGATGACAGAGTGTTCTCTTAGTTTACCACAGCAAGACTCCCACCCTACCATTTCCCAGGCTGTGTCACACACCCTCTTGGAGTACCATGAGGGGAACTCTTTTGTCCTGGAATTTTTCCTAGTTTTCTAAAATTTATTGAAAGCAAATGTGGCTGAGAATGCATAATTTCTTTGCTCATTTTTTCAGGTCACTTGCATACAGGTTTGGAGAATCTGATGGAGGTGTGGTTTGGGTTCTTTTGCTTTCTTTTGAAGAGAATCTTTAACATTCTTTACTGCAAATCACAATACATATCACAGCACATCATTATTTATACTCTATATAAGCAACTAAGCCCATTTTAATAGAAAGGTTGATTTGGTATAGCAAATATGAGGGATAATTTAAAAAAAAAAAAAAAAAAAAAAACCCTGAAGATTTTTTAACGGAAGCGATNNGCCTGCAGTATTTCTATAGGCAGCGTCATCTGCCATGGAACTTGGTGAGGGGAAGAAAGAAGTCCACCCTCCCAGTAACATGGTTCAAAGACCTAACACACAAAGGAACTGAGCAGAACAGGTGATTACTGGCTTTCTTATATCCTGCTCTGGGAAAAGGAAGCAGGACAATCATAGTAATTCTGTTCCTACCACAAACTAAGATTTCTTTTAAGATATGTAGGGGAAAAAAAAAGTAACCAAACAATGTTGATTTACTTACAGATTATTTCTTTTTTGTGCATTTTACATCAATCTTCTGTAACTCCCAATCTTAAAAAGTCTCTGGTCACATAAGTTTAACTTCAACATCAGGAGCAGACCAGCTAAAACAGAAGATTCTTACAAAAGAAGAGTTAAATGTATGCACAATTGTTTGCTTGATCAGGACCATTGTTGACAGTAATCACAGAATCACAGAATCACCTAGGTTGGAAGGGACCTCTTAAGATCATCTTGTCCAACCAATGGAAAAAAAAAAACAAAACAACACCACAACACACCACCACACCCAACACTAATCCATATCCTGAGCACCATGTCAACTTCTTTCTTGAATACCTCCAGGGATGGTGCCTCAACCACCTCCCTGGGCAGCCCATTCCAATACCTGACAACCCTTTCAGTAAAGAAATATTTTCTAATATCTAACCTGAACTTCCCCTGGCACAACTTGAAGCCATTACCCCTTGTCCTGTCATCTGTAACTTGGGAGAAGAGACCAACCCCCGCCTCTACAGCCTCCTTTCAGGTAGCTGTAGAGAGCGATAAGGTCTCCCCTCAGTCTCCTCTTCCTCAGGCTGAATAACCCCAGCTCCCTCAGCCTCTCCTCATAAGACTTGTGCTCCAGACCCCTCACCAGCTTCATTGTCCTTCTCTGGACCGGCTCCAGCACCTCAATGTCTTTCTTGTGGTAGGAGGCCCAAAATCAACTTTATCTTCACTCCCAAAACAAAACAAAAAGTATAACATGCATGCTTATTTTACAAGATAAAAATGTCATTTAACTGAGGACTTCTTAAACTCTGAATTTATTGTTCTATGCTGCTGCTCATCTTTTAATGACTCAAATCACTTTTTTCATTCAATTTTGGCAATTTTCTAAATTGAAACAGTTTCAGCATGGAAAACAAAGATTATCTGGAAACATTGGAATTACACCTTTGGTTTTGAAATAAAACAGTTTTTGTGAATAAAATGGACTCAAATCCCCAGTATCTTTGATTTCTTTCTAAATTCTTGCCATACATCATGGGTTTGGTTTTTTGCATTCTAAAATTGAATTCATAGCCAGCCTTTTATTTAACAAAACCAAAAAGAACTGTCAAAGACTATATTTAGCAATAGAAAGTACAACAAGTACCTGTCTAATTCATTAAGGTTTCAGATGAAGTCTTTTCAAGAGTCAAGGTGGCTTTCAAAAAGGTGGATCTTTCAGTAGGAGCAATTTTGAACATCAAGTGAGCTTCAGAATATGAAGGCTTAATGTGCAAATGAATCACCAATATTTTTTCAGTGTTTCATCAGTTCTAGGATATTATTAACATCAAAAACATTAATACCAATGGATATTTTAAAAAACAAGAACCATTACCAGGTTTTATTTTGTGATACTTATCCCAAGAAAGTGCGTAATTCAAAAGTACTTTTAAAAAGAAATAGTAGTCAATTCAAAAGCCTCCTTTTCTCCCTGTAACAAAATTCAAAACAAATACCATGTAAAATCAGTCTAGACACACTTGAAGTAATACAAGCCTCTTTTTTATTAAGTATGCAAAACTGTCATGTACGAAATGCTGATAATCCAAAACCAGAGCTGTGCACAAAAACTACTCTACTGGTTTGCTATTGTCTTTGAGGTTGCAAAGTCACCCAGTTTCAAGAATTTCCTATGAAGATAGTAAGTGCTGTTATTATCAGGAAAAATCCTTATGCTCTGATATTAAATTTTACATTGTGGGTGTCTTAAAAGCAAATAAAGCTCTTTTTCTCCTAGAAAAGAAAAAGAGCAAGAAAAAATTGTAAAACTTATTTAGGTCCCTTGGATTTAATTTTTTCTGATTTCATGGGGGGAGGGAGGGGAGAATCCCACTAGCACGGGTAATTGCATAAATGCTATAGAAAAAAAAAAAGGGAATGATGAATAAAATAATTCAAGCAGTGACGTTTACTACCTGGACCAGATTAGTTTGCTGCAAATCTAATTTGCGTGAGATAACATTAAACATAGAGGAAAATGTAACTAATGCCTAGAACAGCTTATAGATATACAGCTCAACTACCAGTAAAAGAGTGTGAATAAGTGAAAATAAAGAAATTATCGTTTGAAGGGTTTATATTTAAAAAATAAGTAATTTTGAAGATGTTCTTTTTCATCTTAATTTCATTTCCTTTCCTCCTGTCTTGGATTACTTTTACAGTGTGGAAGTTTGTCTCTTCTAGCAGATGATCTAAGCAGCTTGTGGGCACATATTTTGATCCATTATAAAGTTTTATGCACTTTATTAGAAATTAAAGTGATGTTATGAATAATCTCAATAGCAGTGAAATCTCAACACCTCTAAGAGATCAGCCAAGGTGTATTTCTGATGCACTTATAAGATTACTTATTCATCATGCCTCTATTGAATACAATAAAAAATAAGGTGCATTATGTTAGAAAGCATTTTATTGTGTTCTTCTGTATCTCATTTTATGCCTAAACTAGTAAATGGACTTCTTTCTAATGACATAGCCATGTTATTATCAAAGTGCATATTGTACTGCCCAAGATGAAAGCAGCATGTTTGGAAATCCAATTACAAATTCTTTCAATCAAAAATACTGTGAATGCATTTGAATATTTTTTGACCTAAAAGAATTAAAACTACAGGTATACTATGTATTTAACATGTATCTGCTTTTTTCAACTTTCCATTTATTTCTGCATTCACCTGAAAACGCGGCTAAGTCAAATTCAAGTAACTTTGGCAGTTCTGAACATAACACTACTTTTCCACAATAGGAAAAACTACTCACTTTTTGCATATGGTGCCCATGAATAAAACACTTGAGACACTAACTGTTCAACCCAGAATTTGAAATTTATCTGTCGTTGTCAGGAGTGGTGATTCTGTATTGCACAAATCAAAGAAGAAAAGGAAGAAAAGAAGGCAAGCATGAAGGAAGCTTGCATTTCTTCAAATGTCAATGCAAACCTGAAGTGAACACCTATTTTAAGAAGTAAATGTGTAAAAATAACAATTTGAACACCTAAAGATTCAGCTTCAAGTGATGGCCATATCCGTCTGTTCAGTCTTAGGGAAAAACTACAAGCTTCCACTTGCCAGCCCTGCCAGATTCAAACAGGGTGGATGGACAGGCCACACTCTTCTTCTCACTGGTAATAATGCTCATGCAAGCCAGATTAGTCTCTGAGCTATATTTCTCCAGCTCCCTGGATTGCGTTCTATTTAGATACCTGGTAACACCTTTGTGTCCGGTTCTTCCTTAAACAGTTTGTCGTATCACATGAAAAAGGAAAGAAGACTTTTGTCCTTCATGAAGATAGCAGCAGTCCATTTCCTTTTCTTTTCATGCTCAGACTGGGTCTAAAATAGGCACTTTAAGTCGTGATTCACATGACCCACTTTAGTGCATCTCATCTGCCTCGAATGACATTCAAGAAGGACAAGTCATACAAAAACAAGCACTGGAGGACCTTAAAAGAAGCAGACCAGTCATAAAACCCAAACACCCAAAGTAACAAAGATCATTAGCTACAACATGGAACAGGCAGGCAGCAAGAGGAGGTGAAGAAATGCCTCCTTAAACAGACTCCTCAGAAAAATTACTTGCTGAAATTACTAAATTAGATGGTTGCTTCAGCACAAGTCTGGTCGTGGGGCAGGCACATAAGGACAATGTGAGAGAAGCCATGAGGGAGGGAAATGCATGTTTTTCTTTCAAAATATTTGGCTTCTGGAAAAACAAAAAAGAAGTACCTGGTGTTCAACCAGGCTACTGCCCGAAAAGATGGGTGCTCTTTTTGCTACTTTAAATAAATAAATAAATAGACCTCTTTTAGGAACAGGGCATAATTACTTACCTTTTAGGGTAGGTTTCCAGGCTGCAAATCCTTTGTGAAATATCTGCCAGTTCTAATGGTGGCACTGTGTAAACCACAAAGCCAACAGAAGGCCCTTGGTCCTCTGCATTTTGTGCCCTCAAAATTGGCCTCCTTAGACATTTTCTTTTCACTTCAGTGGAACTGTTTTTAGCTGCTTCCACTTAGATTTGTTGCTGTTTTAGGATGCAGACCTACGTTTCTTTGCCTGATCTGAAGGTAAGATAATGAAGTAACCCGGATGTAGGAGTGCTCTGATTGCTCCCAGTGTGGTTTACCTCAATTTCCTCAACTACTCCACACCTCAGGGCTTACATAGTTTTTCATAATCTTCCCTAATGATAGCTAATCCAAATAACTGTTTGCTACAGACTTTGTCATCCCACTACTCGCCAGCATAAATGGGTTTGCTAAAACACTGACAACTATATTAAACCTTGGGGCACCTCCCTCTTAACCATGTTTACTAGTTAGTGTAACTGATTTCCAATCCAAGCAATGTAGTTTCCATAGCAGAACTAGTTTGTTTCTTTAGCAGATTATAAGGGGCTTCTGAAAATCCAAGGGAAAAATAGGTGTAGCTAGGAAAATCTGAAAACTCATTTTTTGGAAAAAAAAAAAGGCGGGAGGGGGGGAAGACAACACAATGTAAATAAATTTGTGCTGTCTCCAAAAGCAGTATCTTAAATTTTTCCTTCTCCTTACCCACCACTGATAGATGCAAAGTAATGAGAAAATTAGGAGAACCAATGTGTGATTAATGTAAAATGAGCTATTATCCTGTACATTTCTCTAATTTTTTTCTCTCAGTATCTGCTTATTGCTGGATATAAAAGTCAGCCACACCGTTGAGAGAAAAGGCTTTTTGGATGGACCACTTATCTCTTGAACTTCTCTACCTACTGCAATGTTTTCTTGAAAGCTGCTGGACAATGTTTTTCTTGAAAACACTTGGGACAACAGTGGGACCTGGGCTGTTCTTCAGGAGCAGAATGAGTGGCATAAATGTAGAGCATCATAGTCTTCTGATGGAACAGAAACAGCATTGATACATTCTGCATTTTCTCCAGTTCCAGATGCCGTATCTCAGGAAAAAAAAAAAAAAAAAAAAACAGTGGAGAAAAAGAATTGA
>VZRU01010115.1:253514-276730 GCA_013398155.1 Pedionomus torquatus | reverse complement strand
TTTATTATTTATTATATTATTATTATTATGTATATTTTCATTAAAGTAGTTCAGTTTTTTTCTAAACTATTGAATCTCTTTAGTTTCTTCCTCTCCTCTCTTTTTCCTAAAGGGGGGAGGAGGGGACATCTGTCAATCTGGTTTTGGTAAATTTGGCTGAAACCACGACACAGATATAATTGGATGTTCAAAAACAATCTCACATTCTTCTTGAAAAGCCCAAGGAGACAGTAAAAAAAATCCAAGCTCTGCTGAGGGCAATGATGTTAATGACTGGTTGAGATTTCATTCCAGCACCTTTTTATATTTTTTTTTCATATTTCACACACAGTATTCCTCAAATGCTGTGTGACTGTAATGCCATTCTAACATTAGCTGTATTTTGGAGACACCAAGATTAAGTATTTCTACTACTTTTCAGTATCTGAGCAACACAACCAGTAAAGCATCATTGACTCCACTAGAGAGAGCTCTTGTGCTAACATAATTATATTAATAAACATAATTACTTATTTGAAATCAGTGGAATTATCTGTGGAGAAAGATGTTATACACACACAAGAAGAGTTAGCAGAATCTGGTGTTGGACGACCAGTGTTTCTATGACTTGCCAAACAAATGCTGCAAGATGTTCCTTATGTGCTCACCTTTGGAAAGTGTTTAGACATAATATTTTCCTTTTGCATGGAGATATTTTCAAATTATCCTAGCTGTAGAGAAAAAAAAATAAAAATAAATAAAAAAAAAAAACAAAACCAACCAAACAAAACAAAACAGAACACAGACTATTGCCTGAAACAAATTATGTCCTCTTAAGAAGTATTTGCAGCTTTCTTGACTTGAAGACCAGTGCTTATCTTAAATTCAAATTTAAATTTCAAAATTGTTAGAGTGACTGTAATCCTATTGAAATTCCATTGAGAATAAGCAATTAGATGGGGGCATAATTGGGTTCAGTATGTTGAGATGGGTCCTGCGGACCCATAGGTACACATAGAGGTATGGCAAACAGGATCAGGATCCCGGCTTAGGCAGGGAAAAACACACAAAATATTATCACTGAAGGAGTAGGAAGAGATTAGGAAAGTTTTGACCTAATCCCAGTGGGATTTAGATTTTAGCTATAATCATTCATCTGTCCTAATCCTACAAAGTGGCTTAATACAGAAGAATGGAAGGAGAACTACTGAAGCATGCACAAAAGGTACAGAAAGGACTATTGATTGAAGGAACTAAGCTTCCTTTTCTACTCTGTTTCCCACTGCAATTATTGTATCTAGCTTTATGCTTTCAAATCTTAATTTCTTTGTTGAAAACGCACAGATTGGTTTTGTTATTTTTAAGAATATTTTGGGAAGAGGAAGAACTGAATCTTAAGTTTACTTACCTGAAATATCCTGACTTCAGTAATACTTCGATACAGAGTACTAGGTCTAAGAACTAATACTGAATATACATGGCCTAAAAAGCAAAAATTTTTCATGCCTTCTTACCACAAAAAGTCTACCTCAGTCTCTCCAAATTGATCAAAAAGTTACAGATTTATAAGAGAGCACTGTTCTATCAAAGGAAGCGTTAAATTACCAGTGCACTTTATTCCCCCCGCCTGTGCCTTCATTATTGCTTCCCCAGTTCTCTCTTGCAGTGTATCTTTGAGTTGAAACGCTGCTTAACCCATGGCATCCCACTCATGTGGTTATTTGTTCAACTCCTGCTTACCACAATGAAGGCTTTGGGGAGTCATCATATCACAAGCCTGCCTTCAAACTTGTATTGCACAAGTGCTTTGGGTATCTTATTTCCAATCGAATCTGCTATGTTCTCCTAATAGGTACAATCACTGTAAAACAAGCTCTCTGAGTTACTTTTTTTTTTTTAAACTGTGTCATTAGAGATTTCTTTAGTGCATTGGCACAAAATACGAATTTATTTGGCTGATTGCTTCTGCTCCTATCTCCTCTTTTAAGTAGCATTAGCATTACATATCACATATATCATTCCAGCACCTTTGAATTTATTTTTTACAATTTAGTATGCAAAACATAACATTTTTCCTGGCTCTCTATATGAGCATAAAAGAACGTGACAGTAAATTACATACATCAAAATATTAAATAAGTCAAGATTCACTACTCTTCTTAGTTTGCTTTGTAAAGAATTTTCCACAAGTATCCACTGAGATTCAACATTTATTTACATTCCTGAAATACATATCACTGGGTCTTTCATTTGGGTACCTGTAAATCTATTGAATTCTTATAACCTACAGATTAGAAAAGAAAACCCCAAATCCTTTTTATTATTTTTCTCCTATGCACTAAGCTGCATAATCTTATTGCTATGTGAAATTAGCAGTAAAGATCCTTGTGCAAAACAAACCCTGACACGTACTGTACATGAGCTACAGTAAGACGGCTACCTAATCACAGAAAACCAGGTCATGTATCCCCAGCTACTATACCTAGCTAAGATGTACAGAGAATTCCTCCTTCCAGGGTTCCTTTGTTGTCAGCTGTTACACAGACAGAATTTGCGACTTCCTCATTTAATATAAGAGCATTTAACTTTAATACATTAAGTGCTCATCAAGTTATACTAAATGGTAATGTTAAATGCAATTTATCCACCAGATTGTCAAATGTGAGAAGTTCCAGCTCATTACTAATCCACTAGGTTAGTCCTTCATTTTCCAGTTTCAACAAATTGATTTGGCAAACTGCAGGGTTAAAAGATTTCAACTTGCACAATAATTCAGTACTTGGAAATGGGATATACTGACAAAGAAAGTAAACCCATAACAAAATGCATTCAAAGGCAACAACCCTTTTTTTTATATGCCGCAAATAGGGATTTCTCTGTCTTCTTGGTGTCTAACTAGTTTCCTTAGTGTTCCCTCAAATTTCACTGCAAGAGTCAAAATGCTAGTACAAGGCAGACAGTCAACTCACTTCCTAAGCCAAGGTAGAGCAGTTAACACTGTTCCAAAACCACTAAAGAAAAATGCTGATACCACATTTGATATAAGTGACAGGGCTCGACCTCTTCCAGAAGTTTGTAACACTGTCAGCGTTTATTGAAGATAAAAGCAGGAGCAAAGCATAGTACAGAATATTAACAACATGTCAATTCTTTCAGCTTCTGACAATAAAACATTTTCTTTTAAGGCCTGAGCTTTTTGTTTTGTTTTTACGTTGTGAATTACAGTTTATCTTAGTTTTGTCATCTTTTTGAAGTGTGTTTTTATGACCAGCTCCTAAGGCTGAGCTGTAAGCCCAGCTTTTTCTGATAATGTGTTTTTATACAGGGGTTCTTCCTGAGTTAGGGGAACAGACTTAGTCCTAACAGAAAATAGTTAATTGGTTTCATTTGCATGTCAAGTAGGCTATAAAATACATCATATTTCACTAGAATTTATCTGGAAGTTTGAAATAAGCAAATCAGATGTGGGTTTGTTGTTGGTTTCTTTCCCAGCAGGCCTTAAAATTTTAGTGAAACTTTATTTACCCATGGATACTGGTGACAATGAAAGGTCATTTGACATAAGCATTGCATGTACTGAACTCTTGAGACACACAGTCATCTTTTGATTCTTGAAATATAAGAATATTTTAAAGCTCAAAATTGTGTGCTATCTATTTATAATGTGAACTAGATACAGAAAGAGAAAAAACTATTGGAAAGATTTGCTGAACCATTTCTGTATTTAAATGTTCATCAAACTGTTAAAAATAAATCTTCATTTCTTTTGAGTGTGAGTACTCTGAGCACACCATGTCATCTCTAATGGAAAAGTCAGGTCATTTACTCAGGTATGATGCACTTGCTACTGAAAAAAACATGATGATTTGTCTCTTTTTATTACATATTATTTGAATAATGCTAAATAATTAAGTTATTTAGAATTGTGGAACTTGTGACATTACCAAAGTAAACAGAGATGGTAATAGAAAAGGATTTGGAATATTTTTGCTTAGATTTATACTATCTGAAAAGATTTCACAAAAGAAGTTGGAAAGATATAAATAATTTTCACAATTGTTAAAATTTCATTCAGTTAAACACTGAAATTTTATCATGTTATTATAAGGGAAAAGACAGCATATGATTCAATTACACATCAGTATTAATATCCAGATCCTTTGCAGCTGAAGTTACTTTATAATCTGTAGATGACTTTATGATTTAACTACAGAAATTACCTTGTCATAGAAAAGTTAAATTAAAAACACAGACAAGGCAGGATTCAGCTCTGGACTCTGAAATATCCTTGAGGTGTTTATAGTAGGTGCCTGCACACAACCCAGAAATGGAGGGTCTCAGACCCTTCTGAAATTGATGGAGATTTTTGCCAATGTGGACAATAGTGTCCCATGCCCCAAGGCAGGCTCCTGCTACAGCAGCCATCCTGGCCAGCAGCCGCTGCTTCAGAGGGGCATGAGTCTCCCCTACAACCTGTGCCAGATCTGCCAGATCTTTTGAATAAAAATGATGCCCATGGACACCTAAACAATGCTAGATGCCCACAGTTAGGCAAATGGACAAGTCCCATAGTCCCGTTGACTCCAACAGGACTTAAACACGCACTCACATGTGAGCACCTCCACTATCAGTAGGCGCTACTGTCCTTTGTCTGAATCTGAGCTGCATTACTCCCACCAACACAAGTACCATAGCTTTCCTTAGGAGGAATATTCTCCTAACTTAAATAGTTAATTACTAAATTGCTTTGCAGCCTCCTAAAGTCTTGATGTTACAATATTCATATACCAGATTTTTTTTCTCACATTATTATGTATAATTGCATCTTCTTAAGCCATATGAATTTTCTGAAGTTGAAAATCCTTCAACCACTATAAACTATTAGTATGCTGCTCTCTATTTCTTGCCACCTTTCTTCTGCAGTCACCTCTTGACAAAGCTGTGCACACCTTACTCTGTCCCCATAAACCAATTTTGTCTCCCATTGTTTCCATCCAGATTATTTCTGTTGTTCTCAAAATTTCTCCCAGGGTCTTTTTAGTAATGTGAAATTCAGAACTGAAACAATATCAGCTGCTGCCAACAAAGCTGCGTAAAATGTTGTTTATACCTGGGAACTCTTCCAGGGCAGAAAACAAAATGCAGGAATTAGAAGTGACAAAAAAAGCTGATAGTAACTGATGTGCCAACTGTATTGCAACCATCTGTGCTCAGCATCTTTTGTCTTTCCAAACTGGTACGTCTACAAGAAAGTAATTTTCATTCCTAAGAAGAAGATATTGCCTTAAAAGTAAGTTGTACCTACTTTCTGTAGCAAATCCATTAGTTAATCTTTATTCTGTTCAGAGATCTGTTGTGGTGAGGCACTGGAACAGGTTGCCCAGAGAAGTTCTGGATACCCCATCCCTGGGAGTGCTCAAGGCCAGACTGGATGGGTCTTTGAGCAACCTGGTCTAGTGGGAGGTGTCCCTGCCCATGGCAGGGGGCTTGGAACTCGATGATCTTTAAGGTGCCTTCCAACGCTAACCATTCTATGATTCTATGATCATTTTCCCAGTTTCCCTCAATTTTGTTTATTCTCATAAACTGAAATTATCTGGCATGACAAAAATACTGTATTCAATTATTGCCCCATGATCTACTAAAGTATCCATGGTAAAATTTTGAAAGCTTTTAAATGATTTAGAAACCAAACCCAAATGCTCAGAAATTAATATGACACTACCAGTGTTTCAACACAGGAACTTAGACATTTATACACAGGAATTAGACACAGATGCCCAGTGAATTTTTAAAAATTGCCTAATTTCTCTCACTTTCTGTAGGAATTCAAAAGTTTCAAGCTTTTGAAAATCCCTGTAAGTATGAATAATCCCATGAGGTAATTTACAGCACCACCTTTTTTATCAAAAGGCTACTACTTCAAAAACAGAGATTCTCTGCTCTTTGACTGCATAAAAGAAGCTACTGTGACCAGACTCCTTTTTCTGACTATATTTGGCTAAGATGCAACCACCTTACCATTGAAATGATGATCATAACTCTCTTTTGGCATTTCCAGGTCAGAACATTGCAGTAAAATCTGTCTGAAGCCACACCTTTAAATTTATTCTCAGACTGAAAACTCATGCACATATTAGAGATTTATTTTTAAATGCCCCCCCACCCAGCTCCTGTCAATGGGTTGCAAGATCTATTTCCAGGTGAACTTTGAGGCAATGCTTTTCACCTCTGCAGCCCTAATTTGTCTTTTCTACCTGAGTAACTTCTCTCAGGACGCATTCCTGCATTTGAGAACTATGGACATCTCTCATTTCAAGCAGAAGAGATACAATCAGCATTTTCTCTTCAAAGATAATTTTGGAGTTAATATCCTCCATTGGCCCAGAATAACGGGAAAATGTGACTTCCTTCTGTTTAAGGCAGTCCTAGAGTAAAGAATTACCTTTGGGCTTTGCTTAGTAATAATTTCTAATTTCAAAAATACCAGCTGAGCCAGGAAACATTTGTTACCAGTTTGGCTCTGTGATTATTCCTGTACTGTGTTCTTCACATAAACAATAGAGCTAATATTGAAACTCTTTTAAAAATGCAGAGAAATGACTAATTAATGTGTCTATTAATTATTTGGGAAAAGGTGAAATCCAAGGTGGCATATTCACAGATGTCAAAATAATTTAGGTTACTGAAAAACAGGAAGAACTATGTGGAATTCCAGAGGCACTTTAAAAGATAGACAACTCTGCAGCCTGACTGCAGTTAAAACTCCATATTAACGAAGGCATGTTAATGTACAGTGGGAGGTAAAACATTCAATGTGATCTGAGCTGACGATACACCTTCATGAGCTCTAAGTGAATGGTAACCATTTGGGAGCCAGACATAGGAGACAATGATTCATTGTTGGCATCTCCATTAACATATTTATTAATTATTTGTGAATTTGGGGGACTAATTTTTAAAATATGTAAAAAAATTGATTACAATAATACCTGAAAAGTTATATAATGCCATCATCAATCAGATTAGTTGGGTTTGTGTTAACTGCTCATAAACCATTTTATTCCCTTGCATACTTTTTCTTTCCCATTTCTATAATTTATTCCCAGTTTTAATGTCTGTTTTAAAATTTGATTGGAAGGTCTTCCAGGCAGGAGCTCCGTGTTTGTGCAGTATGCAGCCTAAAGGAAATTTATACTGCCTGGAGACTTGTGGACACTAACACACTACAAGTTAACACACACTACTACAGACTAGTTGTATGCTTTCATTTTGAATGTTATGCTTAATTCTAGTCACCTGATTTAAACTAAGTAATAGATGGTAAACAAAAGGTGTTCACAGAACACAAACGCAAATATAATGACAAATTTTCATGAAATGAAAGCTTTTAAGGATCAGGATTCTTTCCTTTGGAGATGAAAAATGTAAGAAAGAAATAAAACAATACATGCAAAGCAAGATCAAATTATGAACTCTTATTCATCTCCCTATTGTAAAAACAAAAACAAAAACAAAAACAAAAACAAAAAAAAATAACAAGGAAACAGCCAATAAAATTAAAGGAAAATTAATGACCTAGAAAAGGAATTTCATCCTCTCCTTGTGTGAAGAGAAGCAGAAGAACTTGTGGTGATAGCATACAATTGAGTGCAACAGCTCAAAAATGAACAGGGTGGAAGAGGGTCATTCAGTTGCCTGAACATGGCACGTAGAGACATTTAACATGATTTATAGTATCCCCAGAGGTTCATGTGGCAAATATAACGGAAAACCTACAGGAGACTAGAACTGTTCTGAAAGCAGGCAAAGACCAGTGGGGACACTCAGAAAATCTCCATAGAATAAAAATTCCTTAAGGATGGAAACCTTCAGTCTTCAGTGTATAAACCAACAAGTGTCTGATTAAAATTAGATTAGACAATTATCTTCAAAGAAGGTTATTCTACAGATTACCATTAATTGAAGAGATAACGAACAGGTTGCTCCTGCAGTAGCACAGTACTCTTGTATATGATTTCTTGGGTTTTACCTGAGACCGCTATATGAGTTGTCAAAATTGATCTGGCTTTTACTGCTTATCATACTTCATCATAGGATTGTGCCCAATTTATTGACAGAATATTGGATAGTTATTTTTCCAAAAGGGAAGTTAACTTAATGTTGCCATCGAAGACCTGGGTGCAGACATCTTTTTGAAACCCGCTTTCCTACTACTGCTTATCCTACAATACTGCCAGGAAATTAGCTTTAGGCTCTTACTATGGCAGAAACTTAAAAATTGAGTGAGAGATTTCAGTATCCGATAACAAAGTGTGTCTCATGGTCTTTTTTGTTATTTTTGTTTATATATAATTACGGGTATGGTTTGGTGTCAAACAATTGCACATAGAAACATCTGTTTCTTGGAGACTGGCATCTCAAATTCTCAGTCCACAGCCCTCTGGTGGATTTGGTGGATTGAATATCAGAAGTAAGCTTTTTTTTCCTCCAGACACTACATGGCCAGAAGCCTGGTCAGAATTTACCATCATTTACCATGATTATCAAGTCACCCATTCCTTAGCCTGGTGCTGTATTTTAGCATAGGCATCCCCTGTGAACCTCTTAGAAGCAAGCTGTGGATGGAACTTTGATCCCTTGTTAAGGCTTTTATTTTTAAAACATTTAATTCTCAAAGGTGCTCTTAATTTGAAAAGTAAGCACAAGTTTCAGGCAAAATAGTTTAACATATATTTTTCAAAGAAAAGTATTTCATAAAACCATTTTACCAGATGCGTTTGCTATTCCCTTTCGTGATCAACATTTGCTCTTTTTTCTTTTCCCATTCCTATCCTTTTATACTTTGATTTGTAATCGGTCTTTTCCTGAAAATACTTATCACACACATTGTAAATCTTTCCTAGTTTGTACAAGCCCTATGTGCAGGCAAGCCTTGAACTCTCTGAAGTCCTGTAGGCATCTCAATTTGCATATCAAATGATTGATGGTGACAAAAGATGTTGTCATATTGGCTTTTGCATTCAAACTGTGAAGTGTTCATGCAAGAGCTTTGAGGAAAAATGTTTCAATTGAAAAGAAAGAAGAAAAATCTCCAAACAGTGTTTCAGCACTGTTCTTACTGTTTGATAACGGAAGCCTGGAAATTTAGGTAGAGATGATAAACATTGCTTACAAAGAGAAAGCACGATGAATTTTACCCTGCAAAGTCTCTTGCCACAGGAGAAACCATCTCAGTATTTTTATAGGAAGGGCAGATAAGGTCTTAGAGATACAAATCCTTACTCTAACAAAATTGGAAAGCCTGATGTTCTTGGTGGTTGGAAACAGCTTCTCAAACAGATATATTTTTTATTAAAAATTGCAGCCATTTCTGTAAAAGTGTTGTACGTGATTTGGGCCCCAGGAATGAAAACAATTTTCACCCAGTTTTAAGAAGCTAGAAACTTAAAATCATTACTATGAAAATATTTCAAGAAATAAACAAAATAAACAAAAATAAACAAAAAATAAAATCTTGTTATATCATAGTATAAATCTAAAGTGAACAGTGAACCAATATGCTGAGTACTGTGTATAGGTCTGATTCTGTTTTCCATCTCAGAAAGATGGAAAATGTACTTTACAAGGTGAAATTTCACATTAGATACAAAGGAGAAGAGGGAACCTTCAGGGCACCTCCCTGGGGATGGGCTGAGGCTGGGCAGGATGTCAGCCCACGGGTCAGGATCAGACCCAGTGACAATAACTGGGACTTCATTATCTTGGATTCAGAAAGCCCTCGAATCACAGATTGCTGGAGGTTGACAGATTATTCTGAAGAAAAATCTTTGTATCCTCCTGTTTAAATACATTCAGCAGTCAGTATCTGCCACTATCAAAGACACAGGACACAGCCCAGGACAGCCATCCCTACATTGTGTTGTGATCATGAAAAAAGATGGAGGAGGGATGGAAGTTGAGAGCAAGACTCAACACCTTGATGGGGAATGGCATCAGCTGGACTACACATCAGATGGAGAAGCCAGAATCATTTCAACAAGGCTGTCTGTTTTCCAGATGGAAAAGACTGGCTTTATCTGGCACTGGTGCAGTAAATTGTTCATTTTGCATACTTTTAATGCTAAAGTAGTCAGTCGGTTTAACCAGGGTGAGGTGATTAACTAGAGTGTGAAAAGGTACAAGAAAGGGAAGAAGAGCTTCTTAAGCTGTATAATGAAGTTATCCATCACAATGCCACATAGGACAGCTCTTTTACACCGCAGTATAAAAATTAGCTGGCTCTAGAGATATGATTTTACTTGAAGGTAAACAAATTAGTAACTCACTGAGATGACTGTAAGTCTGTTTCACAGAATCCCAGAAACACTTTTCTATGGAAAGAATTACTTACTACTAATTCAATCTATCATAATCTCCTCCTCCTCCTTTCCAAAGTCCATCTATAAACAACCACTGCTTATTCCTCACATTAGTAAAATAACCGTTCTGTGGTCTGCTGACAGGAAGTACAAATGACTTTGAGGTACTCAGTTCTATCCAGAACAAGTTGCTTTCAAACAAACATTCAAACCAAAATGTCCAAACTCAACTATGGGATCCCAGGAAGAAAAGGAAGTGGTGTAGAGTACGAAACAGGAGGTTATGACAATAACAAGATGATTAGCAAGCACCTCCTTTTTTCAAAAATTTCTCTTATCTTTCTTCTCTCAGAAAAATGCATTATGTCTTTTTCCTAGCCAAAACAGACATCAAAATAAATAGAAAAAGAAAAATCCTTCAATTAAGCTAATATAGCAGTAAGCAGGAAGGCAGCCATATAGAAGCAAATATAACCCCCCTATATAATTAGAAAATAAATTATCTGTAGTATTTCAAACATATTCCTCAAATAGAATGTGAATGCTTATATGTATTTTAGCAGCCACCTCTTAAAAGTCATCACAGAAAGTCTCTTTGGATGATAAAAAAGATTTCTGCAAAACATTATAAAGCAATCAATGAAGAAATAAATCTTGCACTCCAGAACTGTTCCCAGAGAAAGTGGATCAAGGGCAATTTCTAAATCTATTTCTCCCAGCAGTTTCATAACCTAAAAGGAAGGATCCTTCATTGAAATGGAGAAGGGTGGTGCTCACTGAATCCAACTTAATCCTGACACCTTCAGGCTAAGCAAATGCATGTTGTTTGAGCAAGTATTGGAACTTTCACATAGAAAGAAGACATCACCCTTTCTTATTAAAAGGTTGCTGGTCTACAGTAGTTTGAAACTTTTGTACATTCTGCTGCAAAGTAAAGTAGCCAAGACAGGGGCTTCACCTCTGTGCTTCCAAGTTGATAATTGCAGCATCTCATTGGTCTAAAAATTCCAGTATCTCAAAATCTGCTTCTTGGTACTCAAAAGATGAGAAAGAACCATAATACACCCTCAGCCAAGAGGCCCAAATGCTAGACAACACTTTCCAGAGTAGTCTTTTCAAATGACAGTAAGAACCTGGAAAATATGACTCAGCCTTCCAAAGAAAGAACAGACACAGTCAGACAACACAAGGGGTGGTAAAAAAGAAAAGGGAAGTTTGATGGTTCTTCAGGATTGTAAGGAGTCTACAAACTCTGATGAAAAGGAAGTCTTGATTGTGAAGTCTGAACAGATTGTCATTGACAAAATTCTCTTTAACTATGCAAGGTGGAGTATATCTTATCAAAACGTAAAGGGCAGGTTTGGGAATGGTTTATGTCACCAAATAAGCAGAGACTTAGTGCAAAAAATTCTGTGGATAGTTTATCAAAGTCCTGTTGAACAACTTTCTGCTTTTGGTGGTAACAACTCTGGAAAAAGTAGCACCATATCCCAATAGTGGAATTAAATGTGCTCTTGCCAAACACAACTATGAGTCTGCCCTAATACTCAGCTAGATTCTTAGAAGGCAAATATTCTTGGTGTTGAAATGTTGTAAAAACAGATAAATAGATGCTATCTGATATTGGGCATTGTTCACGGGAACTTCCAAAGACAAATTACTTATATTTAGATGGATTGAAAGCCACTCAAAGGCTCTCTTTTGTCTTGCAATTTTAATGCACTGCACTTTTAACACTGCTATTAATAAACTTGCAAAAGATGAAATAGCATTATGAAAATTACATACACTGCAATGTAATACATAAACTCAGAGTGTACAAGAAAGAAAGTAGAGAAACAGCCCTGGAAATCAGAATTCTCTGGCTAAAGCAACTGCAATCTGTGAAATGGCGTATCTGTGTCTAGAGAAATTAAGGTCTAATGGTCACGAACTACATAACTAAATGATCTATAACAATGCCTGGGTCAGCAGCTGAGAGTAAACCTCTGCTCTGTGTACACAAATCCTAGTATCCAAGTAGTCAGAATTGTCCTTTATCTGGTCTATTTGCCAGATTAGTACATATATATATATTCCATGCTACTATGACTTACCTAAAAAACAAACAAACCCACACCACCAACAAGCAAGCAAAACAAAACCAAGCAAACAACAACCAAAAAAAAAAAAAAAACAAAAAACCAAAAAAAAACGCTGAATTGCAGTAAGCATTCAAGAGATTTTTTTAACTTCCCTTCTAGGAGTTCTCCATTATCTCCGAAGTGGGCAAATAGATCTCTGTCTAAAGTATTGGTTTCAGATTAAAACCAAAGATTTAGAGGATCTAACCACAGAAGAACCAAGTGTTAGAAGAGACAAGAATTCAATTTCTTTTTTTGGTCTTCTAGTTAGGTGCATATCATCAGACTACTCTTATTTGTTCCCACTCCCAGCTGCTACTAGCAAATTGTCATTAGGCAATTAAAGGCGCAGAAGAAGTTTTGATTATTTTTTCTTCTGGCTAATTACCAGGTATTTCTAAATTTTGAAGCATTTTTAGTTAAGCAATGTTAGTTTTTAGTAATTGCAAACTAGGTTGTCTTGTTTTATTCCATCTTAGGGTAGATTATAATTTTAAGAAAAGATTACATTTTCTGATTATTTCAATATAAAGCTAATTTGTTTAATTTTTTTCATTCAGATACATTCTAAAACTTTTAGATCAATATTTTCAAACAGAGGGACTATATATATATATATGCATGTGTGCATATTTACATATATTTGTATGAAATCCCTCAATTATATTTTGATTTCAGAAAAAAACACCTTTCTGCCACATACCCCTTCACTCTGCTTTTCTTCTGTCCTTGTTCAGCCCCCATAGAAGTTTATAGAGTGCTTGTGCACTCATCTTAACTGCTGAAAATCAGGTTGCACATATGTGGATTTAAGCAAAAAGTCCCCTTAAGGGACCAGTTCTGTTCAACCTCTACACTAAAGGTTTCTGGTATGTTCAAAACAAAAAATTAAATTCTGCCAGAATTAGCATTTTGGAACTGAAATCTGAATGTTTTGACTGAGAGACATCATTGACACAAGTTCAGTTTGACTCACAGAAGACTTGAGGTCAGGTTTCTATCCTGCTCCTTTAGAGCAGAATTTTTCATGACAAATTGCTCCAGCTTAAATGCATCAGAGAATACACTGCAAGATGGTTTGCTTCTAAATCTACTATCTTAGTCACAAGATAAAACCAATTCCTACGGTTAAATCTCTAAATGAAATTTCCTTCCTAAATGTGATTTTATGCATCCCTTTCTGAAAACACTGGCACAAGGAAATTATTTCCATCCTTTGATACATATGACAGAGTTAAGAGCTTTCTCCAAAAAGTGACCTAGTCAGAGATGTTGAGCATCAGCTGTTACTGACCAGAGTGGAATCTGCTGATGCTCAGAAACTCTGAAAAACTTATTTAGGTTCCTAAATATGTATTTTGACTCCTGGTTTGGCTCAACAGCTAAGGAAAGAATTAACACTGACAGATTCCCAAGGAGATATTGCTGCCAGAAGGACAATTTCCTCTAAACTGGCTAGCAGAAGTCCAAATAAATCTGTCTTGAATGAAAGTTTTAAAAACAAGATCATGAGCGGTGTGTTGGCATAAATATCCTCAATAATCTTGGCAGTCAAGAAAGGAGAAGGAAAAGCTGAATCTGGAAGAAATATGGGAATGGCTATTCTGAAACAGAACTACAGTCCATCAAGTATCCCGTTTCTAATATTGACCAGTACCATCTGTGGCTGAAAAAGACTATAAAACCCTCTCATAAAGCAGCTCAAGTTCATCAGTTGGCTTATGCCCTAAGACACAATGGTTTATGTCTTTACAAATCTTGGGGGCAGATAAAGCAAGAGGAAAGATTCTGGGTGTTTTATTTACCAGTAGAATTACCCTCCTTTCCCGGAATCCTGCTAAACAGAGCTTCAGAGTACTTAGGTATGAAAGTTGGGCTGCTACTTATGTGTTTAAAATGTTTTAGGAAAGGCAGTTTTACCACATTGTCTTATGTATTTCTTCCGTCACAAAGATTATTTATGAAGTTAAATCTAGTAGAGGAAAGAAAATCAAATTGGTTTTATACAGAGAACCTGTACCACTTACACATATCTATATAGTACTAGCATAAACCTTTCCTTACAAATGAAAGAAAAATATTAGGTTTACACAGGACCCTTGATGGGATTCAGCTGCACTGGGACATGGTTCTGCGACGCACATGTAAAAGTGGAAAAGAGAAGGGTTTGTTGTGAATGTCCTAGGCCTTCAATCGCCTTGCTATTTTTCACCATAAACTTTTTTTTTATCATCTTCCTGAAATCTCCTTCCAAGTTTTATTTCAGCCAAGATTGTGTATTAGGCTGCTTTAAGTTTAGTTCCCCTTAGCATTTACTCTGTAGTGTGATCTCTACTTGAATGCCATCATCTGCTTGAAGGTAAGTTCTTTGAACTTGATTTTGAAGATAAACAGTAGTCTTCTCATTCAGCTTTCCAGAGCATTTCAAAATAGCTTCCGGATCTGAAGTAATGAACAATTACTATCCTTAGTGGAATTCACTAATTGCATGATTCATCTGTAACATAAGATCCATTCTTTATTTGTATTGTTACAACTGACTTTATTTTTCCTAATTCTATCTATAAAATTTTCAATTGTAAATTCTACTATCAAACAAATTTACCTTGGCACACGCATTTTCATGAGAAAGACAAAAGTACTGAAAGGAAAGGTGGCATTCAAAATAGAAAAAGGTTTTATCATTATCATCTTTCTCAGTGAGTTTCATGTGGATTTTTTAATGCAACCAAACCAAGCCAAGAGTAAACTCATATGAGTCAGTAAAAGAAAGAAATAAAATGAAAAGGGAATTGGGACTGGACTCCTCAACTGCAGTTTTAATGACTGTATTTTTATAAATTCATAAAGGTTCCCCCTGCCTGTCTCTTTTGGTAATCCTGAAGTGCCTTCACAAAGCTGGTCTGAGTGATTTTAAGTTCTTTAAACTGCAGGTGAGCAATGCTAGGGATTGTTTAGCTGGCAAGCAGCAGTGCTTTGCAATTCCAGGGAAAAAAAAAAAAAAAAAAAAAAAAAAGGACAGGTTAGAGAGCTTTATAAATTTATCAGTGGCTACTCAAACACAGATTAAGCTTGGTTTCTTGAAAATAGATATATTGCATGAAGTAGGCAAAAAAAAAATTGTCTTTTTTAATTCTCTCATACAAAGGTCAACCATTACAGTTGCACGATTCACAAATTACCCAAAATAAGCTATTTAGGGTCACAGATGAGAAGGGCCAGCATAACACAGACCAGAGAAACAAGTTGCCCTCCCAACTTTCTTGCAACATTCTGTTGTCAGGAATGATTGCAGTACCCCCATCTGCCTTTTCCCAGTAGTTTAATTCACATAAAACATTTTGAATAGGAAAAATTCAGATTCATATGTCTTACTTACTTTTATGGAGTCTTCTACCTCCATCTATAGCTTTTGCTTTTTCAGATCATTTCAGGTTTTACTCCACTGAGCTTTCATTTTCAAATCTTTAAGCTTCATGAAAGAGCAGTCAGCTGGGATCAATGTTTCCAGCAAGTCCTCCTCCCAAATGTTCTGCAAGATTTTGAACATCTTTTTCACCATCTGAGGCCCAGGAACTGACAAAGTTAAGAGATCTTTCTTTACACACTAGTGTAAAATGGCTAGCTGCATTGCAGTAAGAAAACTTGGTGAAAAACTGCAAGCCAACAACAGTCCCACAGGGAACCACAGAACAGATCTGGCAGCTCAAGGTTTTAATTATTGGTTCAGGGTAGAACTGACAGTGGACAAAAAAGCGAGGGTCCATCTGAGCTCCTGCTGCTGAGTCTGGACAAGCCCCAGGGTTCCCTGCATTTTGGTAATGGTGGAAAGGAGCAGATTTTCCCACACTCGTCCCACTCAGGTATCTTTATTTGGCTGACCACAAGCAGCCAGCAGCTCACATGACCACCTGGCCAATCTTGCAACAGGCATCCTTTTGCAGCTTGGGTGAGAGCTGGAGGATCTTCTGGCAATGGCTGTGGTGCCACAGGCTGCCATTGACTTTGGACTCCATCACATCACTTCAGCTGAAATTTCCTCTGAGATGCACAGTCAGCCACAGCTTCACCCATGTCGCTGCTGCCTCTTCTGCATCCCCAACTACTCTGGGTTTGAGCCTGGCGCTGACATTTTCTTGGTTCCTGAAGCAAAAGCACTTGTCCTCTTCTTCTCCGCTTCCACCTGAAAGCTAAGCTGGCAGAGGAATGGAGCATGGCTGGAAGCCTTGTGCTAGGCTTGAAATGTCAAACAGGACACGCTCTCTGTGGACCTGTGCAGCTGCAGGTAACTGCTCATTATCTTTTGCCTCCTACAGTTGTTTCTGGATATGGGCAAAGACCAGAAATGGAGTCATCCTCCTAAGGAAAGCTCTTCCCTCAACATTAATGAGGACTTTTGTAGAAATCCCTCAGCTCGCATTGTCTGTGTCCTTAGGACTGGTAGCTCTACCTGCTGTGAAATCAGATGCTTGGGAGAGGAGGAGGAGGAGGAGGAGTGTTAACTGGAAAATACAGCACAGATGAAACATAGCACCTTACAACAAATGTGACTACATTTCTTGACTGCACTGGGTTTTCGCCAACCTAAAAATTAAACATATGAGGGTACTTTTTTCCTTTGATAACCATATTTAACCTTGTCTGATGTGTATTTTCAATGAAATGATTCTACTTTCTAGACAAATTATCCAGGGTTTACCCACCTTTAATCTGAAGCCAACTCTGACTTGTTTTTTATTTCAGCTCTTCTGTATTGCTGCAGTTCAACAGTTTCACCACAGGTAAGGGAAAAAAAAGAGGAAAAAAAGAGAGGGTGGGGGGGATGCAGGAATATCCTGCAGTTTCTCAGAATTTATGGAGATATTATATACTAATAAATCCAGGTGTTCCTTTATTAGATAAACAGCCTTTCTGAGATAAACCTGACTGTTCTCAAAAAAGATCTTTTTACTGCATAGTCCTTAGAAGAGAAAAGCTTTTATATGCTTGTGAACAGGGGATTGGAGTAATTGGTGGAACAAACGTTTAATAGAAAGTTCAGGCTTTTTTATACAAAATTGATTTGAATCTGGCTGCAGGTCACAGGTGCTAATTTGGTAGATGTGAGTCTGTTGTATTATGGGTATTTGCTCGTAATATTCAAACTGTCTTCTACAGTCTGCAGCCCCTGATTAAAAGAGTGTCATGATTAGACTATCACCTTTAACAGAGTTCTTTGACAAAACTTGAGTTTTATTGATGTTTCCAGCCTGGTATTATATTTATTACATGCAGTTTTAAAATAACTATTGTATAACAAATGTATGGTCAGCAACTGCATTCTTGCAACTGCAGTCAACTGTGGATCTTTCTGTTGTTCAGAGAATCACCCACCTCACACTTGTGGGGTGCAGAATTACTGCGTGGGGCTATAAAGAACTTGTTACATTTTCATGACACAACATCAGTGTTAAATACTCAAAGATGCTTAAGGTGCTTATGATTTTGAACGACCAAGGAAAAGAAACAGAAGGGATAAAGGTGCGTTTATCTTTGCAGCACTATTGTCATGTTTTACTTCATTTGAAACATTTTAAACAGAGAGAAAATGTTAACATGCTGCTGAGACTGTTGAAAATAGGTAGCCATTAGAAAATATAGTAATTAATCTTCTATAGAGACTACTTCTATGGAGTATTTTCTACTTCTATAGAGTATTTTCAATCTTTTAATGGAATACAGTCCCTTCATACTTCTCTACAGCCTTTCCTTCTGTGTGTGTGTGCACATGCCAGTGTGCAGACACAGTGTATGCATAATTCTAATTCAATTATTTCTAAACTTTCTGCACTGAAGAATAGTATATATGCAGTTTAATTATTTCTGATCAATGAATAATTATGAGCAGCCATTTTACAAAGGGTAGAAGTTAACCCCTGTCTCCACAGTGTGATGACTGTGGGTCTATGATCCGCTTTCGTGGCCTGGGTACAAGTAGGAGCACGGCTATAGATTGAGATTGCAGAGGGTAAGAAAGAGCTGCTCAGAACAGGGGACCTCTGCTAAAAAATGATTGACTGGTAGCAGCAGTTCCACTTCTACA
Source organism: Pedionomus torquatus (assembly GCA_013398155.1). Taxonomy (NCBI): domain Eukaryota; kingdom Metazoa; phylum Chordata; class Aves; order Charadriiformes; family Pedionomidae; genus Pedionomus; species Pedionomus torquatus. Next base: position 258,185 of record VZRU01010115.1, on the reverse strand, counting down.
TATTTCTTAACACTTTCCTACTGTTGAGTCATGCTGTGTTATAAAATCCCCTTGCAAATCAGAAAATTGTGATGGCTTAAACACTTTTATTTTAAAACAATCCTTGTTGCTCATAAAGTACAGGACAAATGCCAAGGTATTTATTTATTCATAGAGTTGGATCCTACTGAGCACTAGCTGCCATACTACCTCAGACTGCTGCCCACAAAAGCTAAAGGAGTGCTGTGGCTGTTTGAGGTGTTCAGCACCTTGCAAAAACATGTGGGTGTTCAAGTTAGCATGATAAGGCCAAAGAGAGGAAAAGAGAGGGGGTAGGGTGGGGAGAAAACTGGTTTGGCCCGCAATCAGATAGCTGGTCTAGTACACAGCTGTTTATAATACCGATTGCCTTTAACAAGGACAGATTTAATCCCAGAACCTGAAATATCTCCACACACCGGTTAAAATTCAGTATAAAATGTCTAAATGTATGTTTTATCAAGACACTTTTATGTTTTCCTGGTCCCTTTATCTTGTGTCAACCAAAAATTCATAATAGCAATTTTGACTGAAGGCTGGCTTTAATTACAATTTCTTTTACAGGTCTCGACTGCTTTTTGTATCCTGGGAAATGAGAGCAATTCTTTCTATCATATTCAGAAAGAAAATGAAAAGGTTGGTAAATGTATAAGTAATTTTAACTGATTCATTGATCTGAATACTTTTAAAGTAATACAGTAAGTATTTCTGTCACACTTTGAAGTTAAGCTTGGAGCTCAGTTACATCCCTTAGGGTTATTTTATAGCCATTAAGAATGTGTACCTTTTATCTAGTGCCTTCAATTAATTGAATTTCAAAAATATTCTCAAATGTTTTTAGAAAATCATTTAGTTCCTGGAGGACATTCCTGTGTGATTTATTGTTACAGTAATTAAAAGCAGTGAGTATTACACTGGTCACTGTTGGAACTCCTGTCTGCCTTTGGCTATATTTTGGTTTAAGTTAAAACATATAGTGCACTTGAGAGACTTGTGAAGGGAGGCCAGAAAAAAAAATTAATTCTTTTCAGATTGCTTCAGAATTTTGGCACACTTAGAAATAACCTCTTAAAGTGATCACAGTGATATTTACATGATAATTATATGCAAGCACAATTAAACTTCTATATTAAACAATTAAATAATGCTTTTCCTGCTATGGTAAATTATTCCTGACTACCCATATTAGTATTCTGTAGTTCTAATCAGCGCCATAAATAATTTTCAGTTTTACACATTCTTCTCTGAAGCAATTATTAAGAGCTCTCAGGAAAAGTTAAAACAGCTAATGAAAATAATTAGCAGGAAAAAAATGATGGTTCATCCAGCATTGAAAGATAACCCTAACTGAAAACTACAAATGCTGCTTTAATTGCATCTTTGTTTTCTGAGGCACAAACAGTTCTCTTCTGTAGTCCCCTTTGTGCCAGAAATGATCACTCAGGAGTAGCATTTCACGGATCTACTCACTGGTGGGAAGTTTGGTGGAATGAGACTGGAGGTCCACTTTCCTTTAGCTGTATAACACTGAGGAAGGAGCTTATTCCTGCATTGCCTCCCAGGAGCTCCACCTCAGTAGCATTTCCCACCTGCGCATGGTCTGCAGGCTCAGGCTGCCCTCCCCGCTCCAGCAAAGCTGCAGGTCAGAAAGGAGAACTTGGTGCTGCTGACTTACTTGGTGTCTTCTGCCTTTTCAGGGTCTTCAAGGGGGGCTGAGGTAACTAAGCTTTTAAGCATTTAAAATGATGCTCTTTTCCTGCTGAAAAATAGTTCTCTCTATTCATCCATATACTGAGTACACTAAGACAACCTTAGCTATTTCTCTAACCAAATCAACATTTTATTTTTTTAATACCAAGTAAGTGTCTTCTCAAAATCATGGGCTCACAAATAGAATTATGGTAACCTTTAGAAAATTATTGAAAAAATAATTATGAGCTTCTATCATTGTGGATTACAAAAGACCCACAAATGATCACACAGAATCTGAAATGTGTTTTACCAGCTTAGGCACATATTTATGAATAAAAGTATAGTTGTACAGATCAGTACAAGGCAGGTCAGTACCAGATAAACATTTCACATTTAAATGTACACAGTGAAGTCATTGTTCAAAGTAATAACCTATCCTTTTAATAAACCATCCTTTCTACACTGAAATGCCTAAAGGTTTTCTAATGTATATCAGTCTTTTGAACATCACATAATGAATTTAATGTGAGAAAAGGAAAAGAAATGTACCTGTATGGACCCCTGCACATTAAGATAAACCTTGTTGCTCTGAGGCCAGCATAAAACTTGGCACCCAAAAGAGATGAGGGTAAAAAATAGTTTAAGTAAAAACATGATTCCTATCCTTGTATTTACTACATTCTGAATTGTATTTGCTTTCCTGTGAAATTATTCCAGTTGCTAAAATGATCTCAGAGATTTCATGATTAAACGAATGTGGTTTTAGTACCTTCCTAGTGTGTATGAGTTATGAGACAAGCATTAGTATAATTTTCCTTGACTAGGTGTGATTTAATAACCTCTACAGGAAAATAAAGGCCAAAAAACATAGGAAGTCAAGCTAGTGTTTTCTCCTATCTCATCTCTTAGAAAGCAGGTCTTCAACAAACAGCCATGGTGCTGCAGAAATTGACACTGGCAATTAAGTGATATTCCCTTTCTGAACGGAAATGTGTGGTGCCAGTGCTGGTTTTCTAATGACGTGGAAAATTAAGTTTTTTAACCACTTGGTATCATTTAGCAATGGCCTTTTCACAGTAGAGAGAGCATTGATCTACCTACAATGGGAAATGGGAATGAATGCCAGGATGGACACAACCAACANTCTGAAACAGAAGTTGTATCTTTTTGACTAAAAAAAAAAAAAAAAAAAAAAAAAGGAGGGAGTAAAAGAATCTGCAACAACATCATGAATAACATCAAGCAAAATCTACAAATGTCTTTCCAGCCATGAGCTGTGGACCATGATTTTTTGAGAGTGCTTCCCAAAAGCTTTTGCTGTTGTTGCAAGCACCTTCCTGGATCTGTTGGTGACCTGTGTTCCCTTAGTGATTCTGTCCTTCAGGTCACTACGGTTGACTTGCATGCATGTCTGCTGGGATTTCAGCTCTGTTCAGTGCAATCGCCCTCCTGCTGCCTGGCTAGGCCCATCTTTGTCAGAAAGCCACCATCCAAAGGTCAAAGTGGCAATGGGTGGCAATTTCCAAGATGTGCAGGTCGACATGAGCAAATTGGAAAAGACAGACTCTAGAGTCTTTTTGCTTCCTTTGACCATCACTGAAATAGTTGATCTCGTGGAACTGAGGTTGTTGTATTATGAAAGATAGATATCAACCTACTGTTACTGGTGGGAGGTGTGATAACAGATGATTTCTTTTGGACGATACTTCCTGCCCTGGAACATCATCACAAATTTCAAGGGCGGGCTGCCTCAGTCAGCAACTCACCACCTCAGTTCCCCGCCCCGCTGCTCTGCTGCCAGGAAAGGGGGGTCTGTAGCTCCTCGGACACTCAGGCTCTGGGCACCCCCTGCCAGAGGCAGCTCTTGCCCGGTGGGAAGCTGCGGGGTCCTGGTTCCCCAAAGAGCATTTGGGCGGGAAGGGAGATGTCACCCCACCCTGTAAAACAGCGAGTCCTGTGGGCGGCTGGACGGGGCAGGGGGAGGGGTGTCCCTCCCCGGGGGCGGCAGATCCCCCCCGCGGGCACAGCGCTGCCGCCGGGGACCGTCCCCCCAGCTCCGCTGCGGGGCGTGGGTGAGGAGGCAGCCCGGGGCAGAAGCCCGGAGGCAGCGCCAGCGGGACGGACCTTCCCAGGGGAAGGAATCGGGGACAGCTCACACGGCTCCCGGGTGATATGGGGAGGGCGTCAGTGTCCCACGGGGGTGGCTGGGAAGCGGAGCGATGCCACCGTCTCCAGCCACATAACCCCCCGTCTTCCCCGCAGGCAGGCCAGCCCTGGGCGGGCAACCCAGGCATCCACGTCGCTGTGGGTTTGCTACCCTGCTTTAAAATGCGAAGGCTCGCTGTACGATTGGCTTTCTGTTTACAAGTGCAGATGGGGAGAAGGCTCACGTTTTCTTTCTCCGTGTGGTTTCCCCGCCTTGGACGCTGCAAGGGCAACCCGAGGAGGGAGAAAGGGGAAAGAGAAGAGGATTTCCCAGTTTCAGCATTCATCAGATTTACCCTGTCATTGCACTACAAGGTGCAGCGTGTGTCGAACATTACGAGCACGGGTCCATGCAAATGACACAGGCATGAAAGAGCCCTGGCAAGAATAAATCTGTCGATGTACAGATGTTCCCTATTAAGGTTATTGTTCAGCCTTGGTGGTTACGGTAGGAAGACACCGGATTGAAAATTCCCATTGCCACCCCACCTCTCTTGAACCTTTCTCCCCACACCTCTTTGTCTTCGCTTAATTAGGTAGGATATAATATTATCTTTTTCTCCTCCTCTGTCTTATTGAGGTTTTTGCCCAGGCTTACGCCTTTAAACAGGAATGATATTGATCCCTCCTCCTCCTTCTGTCAATCCCGATTTGTCCCTTTTCGCGCTGAACAAACAATTAAGACAAGAAAGTACCGACTCCGCCGTAAAACTTAGAATACGGCTGTCTCCCCCCCGCCCCCCGCCCCGACACACC
>VZRU01010115.1:216151-236664 GCA_013398155.1 Pedionomus torquatus | reverse complement strand
CTCCAAATCTAAAAGCTTTATCGACCTCTCAAACCTCTGCTGATGGTTCTATTTTTTAAAAAAAACTTAGAGGCGAGACGTCCAGCAAGGTAATAGACTTTGACACAACACCTTCTTAACTAGAGAGAGAGAGGCAGGGAAAACGAGACCTTAAATGATATTTAAAAGGCAGCCAATTAAGATTTAAAATGATTGTCTCCTGAGATTATGCATGCGATTTATGTCATCTACTTTTTTTCCCAAGCATGCATGCAAAATTGCAATGGGGCATATTGCCTGTTCTTTAAATAATAATAATAATAATAATAATAATAATAATAATAATAATAATAATAATAATAATAATAATAATAATAATAATAGAAATGGTAGCAATTAACAATCTGTAACCATCTCACATAACTGTAAATGCTAATTTAGGAAAGGGATGGTGTTTATATAACCTGATTATAGAGCACCTTGCAACAACCAGTTTATTTATAGGAGCTTAATTAAAAGACAAATAGGTGAAATGGTACACACATTTCCTATTAATATTTAGGAGCACGTTTCTTCTACATCCTGAGTGCACATTTGACTGTTAAAGTCGCATAATCTTCACAGCTACAGAACTCAGTGTAGCAGCTCCTTCCCATCAGCCACGTGAACAGAGGTGTCCAAGAAGACTTTGCCTTGGCAAGACTTAGAACATAAAGTATTTAAGATATATAATGGTTCAGAAGGAGACTCTGACTTACTACAGTCTTTTTGATATACATTTACCTTTTCCATTTAAATCTGACCTTCAAATAATATGAAGGCTTGAGAGAGAAAAAGTGTATCCAGTTAAATGCCAAGAAGAGAGTTAATGCTCACGTTGTACTGCTTCATACAGAAATCCTGGAAAATGCAAGAAAAGGCAAGAAAATTGTGGGGAATTAGAAAATCTTTCAGTGAGTGGGATTGTAGTTGAATGGGAAGGAAAAGAATCACCTTGATAAACACCAGTGTGTTTTGGCCAAAGTGTCTATGTTCCCCCTTAGATGAAGTTAGTACTGGCTACAAAGTGATGAGTAAGTCTGAATCCCATACCTCTTGAGTTTTGTGCATGTAACTTTGCACATAAAAAAGTGAAGAATGTAGAGATGTTGTTGGTCAAGTCATACATTTTTAGTTGCCTGATTAAAAAAAAATGTAACAATTGTGCTTTCCCTTAAGGAAGCAGCTATTTCTAATGGAATAGCTAGATGTCCAAAACACAGATCCCAAAACTGTGACATCTGGCATGTTTTAACTCACATTTGCTGTCAAAGAGGCTGTGGGGTGCTCAGGACTTGTGGGAAGGGTTCTCTTCATACTCCTTGTGAAATGACACCACTGCTGAAAATAATTCCAGATTCACAGGCCTCCCAAAAAGCTGTCAGTTTTAACAGACACACCAACTACCTAGATCTGGGAGCAATTTAATACACAAGCCATCAGACTCCCATACCATATGGCTATATAGTAAAAACTTAATTTGCTTGAGAACATGAAGATACATTTAACATAACCTGAAGGACTAAGGGAAAAGGAAACACTTGGGAGCAATTCAAATGCAAAAGATGATAATCGCTTCCCAGTGTCTCCCCACCCCCTTGAGAACTGGATCTGGGTTCCAGGAGGAAAGACGAAAGCCCCCGTGCAACATAGAGAGAGTGCAAGCCCCACTGGTATCCTGCTTTCCACAGTGAGGAATGTGATCCAGGCATGAGAACTGCAATTGACCTACTTAAAAGGCTCAAGAGCTATTTCTTGTCCATCCCAGTTAAAGGAGAGCATGAAAATGAAGGAAATATCTTGAAGGAAATTTGTTCTCTTAATATTTTTTTTTTTTCTCACACAAACNTCAAGTCATACATTTTTAGTTGCCTGATTAAAAAAAAATGTAACAATTGTGCTTTCCCTTAAGGAAGCAGCTATTTCTAATGGAATAGCTAGATGTCCAAAACACAGATCCCAAAACTGTGACATCTGGCATGTTTTAACTCACATTTGCTGTCAAAGAGGCTGTGGGGTGCTCAGGACTTGTGGGAAGGGTTCTCTTCATACTCCTTGTGAAATGACACCACTGCTGAAAATAATTCCAGATTCACAGGCCTCCCAAAAAGCTGTCAGTTTTAACAGACACACCAACTACCTAGATCTGGGAGCAATTTAATACACAAGCCATCAGACTCCCATACCATATGGCTATATAGTAAAAACTTAATTTGCTTGAGAACATGAAGATACATTTAACATAACCTGAAGGACTAAGGGAAAAGGAAACACTTGGGAGCAATTCAAATGCAAAAGATGATAATCGCTTCCCAGTGTCTCCCCACCCCCTTGAGAACTGGATCTGGGTTCCAGGAGGAAAGACGAAAGCCCCCGTGCAACATAGAGAGAGTGCAAGCCCCACTGGTATCCTGCTTTCCACAGTGAGGAATGTGATCCAGGCATGAGAACTGCAATTGACCTACTTAAAAGGCTCAAGAGCTATTTCTTGTCCATCCCAGTTAAAGGAGAGCATGAAAATGAAGGAAATATCTTGAAGGAAATTTGTTCTCTTAATATTTTTTTTTTTTCTCACACAAACACATGATTTTTTTCCCCCCCTTGATTTGGCTAGAAAAAAAAAGGGCACAAAAATCTTTTTCTTTTCAGTTTTACCTCTGTTTCCTTTCTCCAGATCAGCATGTCACTACTTAAATTTTGAAATGGATGGTTTTCAATTGCAGTTGGTATTTTGTCAGTGGTTTCCATGTGATCATAATCAGGCTATTTTTCAAAGAATACCTCAGAAACCCTTTCTGAAATATGGCCAAGGATGACAGTGGAAATGGAATGGAGGAAACACCTCCCTCCAACATTATTTCTTTGATTTATATGACTCGTATGGAATGTCAAAAATCAATTAATTAAAAAACCCTGTACTTTAGATCTCATCAAATACTTCCCCTCTGTTGTGAAACAGGATTAAAACACTTGCTAGAAAATAGAACAAAAATGAATAACCAACACTTCAGCTACGTCCTTATGCTGGGAGATGTATTACGTCAAAGGCTGATGATTCTTCTAAAGATTTGTCCTCTCTCGTGGTATCTATCAACAATGGACTGTAATACTCTAACAAGTTATTCAGAGTAAATTCCATTGCTCCAATCTGAAGGTGCTGAGCTGACTAACAGGTTAACTATATTAGTGTTTTTTGCCAGGGAGAAAACTATTGGAAAGGTAAGACAGTGCCCAGGGAATGAGCTGAAGGGGAACGCTTCCAGGTAGGAGCAGTGGCCATGAAATGAGTAAAGGGCAGAGTTTTGGGGAATCCATTGCGAGTGGGGTTCTTCTTCCTTTCTTCCAGGAAACAGGAAAAATGACCAGCCAGGCCCTTACAGACGTTATATAAAAGATGACATAGTGATTTTCCTTTCAGCCTGGTTAGGTTATAACACATAAAGAAGAGTGCTGTATGTGACACTGATGTCATATAAGTCAACCCCAATGACAGCGTTGTTAGTAGCCATGTGGATAGAATGTTGGGGTTTTTTTTAAGGCTTCATGCTATTAGAATCATAGAATCATAGAATGGTTAGAGTTGGAAGGGACCTTAAAGATCATCGAGTTCCAAGCCCCCTGCCATGCGCAGGGACACCTCCTACTAGACCAGATTGCTCAAAGCCCCATCCAGCTTGGCCTTAAACACTTCCAGGGATGGGACACATACAGCTTCTCTGGGCAACCTGTTCCAGTGCCTCACCACCCTCACAGGAAAGAATTTCTTCCTAATATCCAATCTAAATCTCCCCTCTTCCAATTTAAAACCATTACCCNAGAGGGGCAGAATCACCTCCTGTGACCTGCTGGTCACATTTCTTTTGATGCAGCCCAGGATATGGTTGGCTTTCTGGGCTGCCAATGCACACTGCCAGCTCATGTTGAGCTTCTCATCCATCCTTCTCCTACTCATCCACTCCTACATCCTTCTCCTCAGGGCTGCTCTCCAGCCATTCTCTGCCCAACCTGTATTTGTGCCTGGGACTGCCGTGTCCCAGGTGCAGGGCCTTGCGCTTGGCTTGGTTGAACTTCATGCCATTTGCATTAGTCCACCCCTCAAGCCTGTTCAGGTCCTTCTGGATGGCATCCCTTCCCTCCAGCGTGTCAACCGCACCACTGAGCTTGGTGTCATTGGCAAACTTGCTGAGGGTGCATTCTATCCCACTGTCCATGTCTCTGACAAAGATTTTAAATAGTATTGATTCCAGTACTGATCCTTGAGGGACACCACTCATCACCAGCTGCTACTTGGGCATTGAGCTATTGACCACAACCCTTTGAGTGCAACTCAAAAGAGGATGACCTCTTTCTGAATATAGCATCTTCTCACTAACCTTGGGACATAGGTGGCTGCTGGTATATTAAGCATAGGAGGCAAGAATGCTGGGAGCTGTTGCTGTCGCTGCAAGTAAAGGTGATACATAACTTCTAGTCCAATGCCACATCTGTGATCAAGTATAGGTAATATCATTTTTTTGAGTCTTATTTGCAACAAGGTCTGGTATGTGCAATTTAACTCTTTGGTTACAGTCTTCACAGAGAAGCAAGTAACAATCTGTTCACTTAATGGAGCAGTCTCATAATCTTACAGATAAAAGTAAACTGGATTTGAACCAGCCTGTACAGTTTTGTAGTTAGTTTATCACAGGTTTGGCCCATACTAGCAGAAATAAGCAATAACTGAAAAAGTAAGGTATCCATGTTGATTTTACTGGGAGAGTAAGGCAGGAAAGTCCCAGTTTGACAGAAGACTCACTGAAGAAAAATGAGCAGAGAACAAGAGGTTTTTGTGCTATCATCAAATTACCTTTTGTGACAGAGTTACAATTTTGTACTAAATCCATGCACCAACTCAGTACTGATTTCTGCCTTCTTTAACACCAGATTTAGTCAGATTAACTTCATCAGTGCTTCTCCATATTTATGAGACAATATCAGACAGCAGGAAGGATCCTTGTGCTTGAGGCTGACTTAGGTAAACTCTCTGCTGACACAGTTCCTGCATGTAAACTTGATGTTTAGCAACACTTATAAGGAACATGAAGGAATCTCACACTATGTAACTGGTTTAGATTAAGGATTTTAGTCACATAAATGGAATGCTATACTGATGTAGGCCAGACCAAGCTATGTTCTTCTGTATTAAACTGAAGGAAATGGAATCAACAAATGTGGAGGCCAAAGAGTCCCAAATTTATTGCCAGCTTCACCTTCGAACATTTCCCCTAAGTTTCTCTTCCCTGACAGTACGGCAGGAGAGAAACATCAAGAGCTTTCCCCTCATCTTCCCATCTGGAGGAATGTTGTCCTTGTTGGTTGACAAGTTTGTGAAGGAAAGAAGGACATTTGTTCTTCTCCCATCTATTGCTACACAACCTAGTCAGTAAAAGGTCTTCAGACAAAACTATTCTCTTGCTATGCATGAATCTCTGCTGCTGCTTTTCTTTTGCCTGAATTTTCCTTTTCTAGGAGAAATGATGAAAGAGAGAGAAATACAGATGTGAAGGAATGTCCTTCACTTGAATCGGGAGTTACAGATGCAAGCTCATGCCTATCACTGCAGTTCGGAGGCTGAATTCTGCAATTGTGAGCAACCATGTAATACAAAGGTATTCCTGTAAACAGCTACCACACCCCCATTCTTCACATTTCATGAAATAAAACTTTGCCAAAATCCTAAAGTAAGACTTTAAAATGAAGAACCTAAAGAACTCAAATTATAATGCAGTACAAAACCAGCAAGAAATAGTGCCAATCGTGAAAGTTGACTGAAGAGTAAGGAACTTATCATAAGGAAATGCTCAGCTGATTCTGAGTAATGAGCCATTACTTTTACTAATTCCATAGTGAAAGCAAAACAAAAGGACAAGAACATCAAATCCTGAAATCCTGATCCCAAATTATGCATGAACAATATGCACAAATGAAGCCTGAATTTTCCTCTACTACACAATGCTCCATATTTTCCTATTCTNAAAAAAAAAAAAAAAAAAAAAAAAGCAAGCAAGCAGACAAACAAGACAAGCTGAGTTATACACCAAGAAAACAGAATTTCCTAGTTACTGGAAGTGACTGATAGAAGTCTGGGAGAACAAGATTGCACACTTATAGTATGAGTAGGATGAAAGCAAACACTGTAAACAGATAGTGCTGCAGACCTTTGAAACATGGCCTGTTTCTTCCTGCAGACACCAAACTCTTGCTGTTTGCTGCTGGTAAGGCTTTAATCAGCTATCCATAGACAGTTCCCATGCCATACTTCTCCAGTTAATAACAACCAAACAAATAGGCTTGACATGGTATGTGCACAGCAGTTCTGTAGAACTAATTTACAGCTGCCACTAATTTAAAGCTGTAGATCCTTAATTCTGAAGAGCATCCATGGGTCAACTATATCTGAAAGTGCCCAGTTTTTAATACAGGCAAACTGTATTTAATATGAGTCTAGAGATCTGAGTGACAATGCATGGGGAAATTGGTTTATTAACTGTCCTCTCTGATCAGCCTCCCATGAGGATTACTGTGGTTGAATTTGAGCTTGGTGCTCTGCCTTTCAGAGCTATCTCCCAGCTGACTGTAGCTAAGTCCATATCCCAGCCCTTCACAAATGAACACCCCAAACTCTTCACAACCTAACTTCAGGCTTGGACCTTGAAGATTGAAAAGAGTTGGTGCTCCTGAGTGAGAGACCCATGGGGAGAGGACAATGTGGTGTGTCTTGAAGTCTTTTCAGCACAGCTCCCTGACAGCTAGAGAAAGGGCGCAGTCCATTCCTGATCTGCTGTGAGCAACTGCTGACATCCTTCTCTCTCTAATCCCAGTAGTAGGACAAACAGTGACAGAGCAGATTGGGGACATTTTATTTTGTGATACATCATTTACAGGAGAGTGGTGAAACGCAGTGTTCTGTTCACTGTGAACATGTTCCCAAATTTGATACAAAGTCAGCTGAGCACAGGAAGAGATTCTGCAGACCAAGACGTAACAGCAGCTTGTTGTTTCCCCATGAGTGACTGCTGTGTGAGGCTATGTATATGGTACAGCCAGAGGTACAGGTGAAGAAGGATTCTTGCAAAGATAACTGCAGAGATTCCCCTTTAGGGCACACTTCTTTTCAGTTGGTATGCCCCTGGGGTTGTTATTTTAAGCAGTTGGGACTCTAGGTGGCCAGGAGAATGTGATAGGGAGTATCGTTACAAGACCTTGATTGCTGCTCTCACAGAGGTAGCTCACTTGTAGACAGCTAGCTCTACAAGTAGGATAACGTTAAGAAAAAGATGAAAGGAAGTGTTTCGTTTTCATTCCATTGCTTTTAACTACTATAAATTCTTCAGACACTGAGACGTAAGGAGACAGGGTTTTCAGCCTTCCTCTTGACTTACCCTGATTAATGCTCTGCCAGAAGGAAGTAATATATTAATTGTTTGTGATCTGGAAAAGGATAAGTCCCTGACTTTGCATATGTTACCAAAATTCAGTCAGATAACACTGTCTTAAAGGCAGGCTTTGGCACAGCTCTCACCAGTAAGATTTCCTGAACTAAAGAAGGATGTGTGGCCATGATTATTGCATCCAGCTTCAAATAAAGGATACTTCCTTCTTCAAAGCTGGAGCAAAGAGACTGAATCCATTCCACATGCAGATTCATGTGCACAGAAGATACTTGAGCATCACATCACCAGATCTTGCTGTGGAAACAGTAAGTCCAGTAGAGCCTTAATTTAAGAAATAGAGACTAAATACACTCAGTGAATACACTCTGCACAGAAACAATATATGCTTTTAATCAGTAACACATTTTCTAACAGCTTCAGCAATGACAGGCTGCCACATGTTTTTTTTTTTGGGGGGGGGGGAGGGATTAAAGGGTAGGCACTTCTCTGAGAAATGGAGTTAATCGATTTTGACCTTCACTTTTTGCTGTATCTTCTTTGCTACCTTCACTTCAGAGCTGTATCTGCAGCATATATCACTGTATGTTGCTGATGCATTGTGAAGTAGTTAAGCAGGTCCTTTATCCTTCTAGATCTGGACTTCAGCACTTGCTTAAATAGTACTGTGGAAAAACCTTTGTTCAGACTAGCCTAGGGCCTCTCTTCTGTCTCTTGTTCCTCTGCCTGAAGCTTCTTATTCAAGAAACTGTCAATTATGCAAACTGTATCTATATGAAATTTGCTTAAAAAGCCCAGAAGTTCAATATTTTTTTTTCTCTTGGATGCTGATTTCTCCTATTCATTGTTCCTGCCCTCCAGATCTTGGCCCTGCCCTTTCAAGGAGCGTAGGAAGAAGTAAAGACCACAGAAGCCACTCGCTCTCACACTGTGCCCTGTCATCCATGTAATTTGCTTTAAATAGGATAGTAACTGAGCTTGCCTAACATGCACGTACACAAATGCACACCCGCACATTAAATCATGATATACATTTTTTACCATAGTTTGCTGATATTAAGACTACAGGCTAGGAAAAAGGTGAGCTGGTAATTCAGGGTGGGATTTTTGCATGACAGATCATGTACCGTACTTTATATCATCTTATCTAGTTTAAGCAATATCAATTTCTTTGGTACCATTTATAATGGTTACATGAGGAAATAAAACCACTCACACAGTTTCAGATATTTTCAGGTACATACCTCTGCAAGTAGAAATAGAGGTGTTTCTGCTGGACTTACTAAAGCTTCTGATTTTTTTTCTCATTCTTTTAATATAAATCTTTGAGTTTAGCCCCTAACTTGTACATGTCAGCAAAAACCAAATGAATATCAACTAGTTAAGCCGCATGTTTTAACTGTGAGAAAATTCAATACTTTTCATTTATTTTTAATAAATTTAAGTATAGCATAAGATAAAAACTATCTGTATACTTTAATACATATGGACAGACACATACATTTACAAAGCTTGCTTAAGTAGTCTTCTCGTTTTCCTTCAAAGTCCCCAATGGATTCAAATGACATATGGCAAGAATTCTTTTAAGGCAATTATATAAGAAAAACTGAGTAGATGGAAATACATGGTTGTTGACTGTAAGATCAAAGGTCCCCAGTGAGTCTGTTGTGAACACTCAGTCCATACTATAATGGGTTTATTCTTTCTAATCTGTTTTCTGAATTTTATACATGATACGCCACTTCCATATTAAAGTAAGTGCAAAGTAAGTGCACATTGGGTGATAAGATTGTTGGGTTTGGAAATAGAGTTAGAGTAAGAAGCTCTTCCAAGCTCAGGATTGTCTATTTTAAAATAACACTTATTCTTCTACCAGCAACTGCCAAAGTTATAACTGGAATACAATTTGTATTATTTGTATTTAGTCACAATAGTCCTCCTACCTGAGGCAAAACACCAGCTACTTCAAGTTGAGGGCCTCACTTTTCACACCTGACCCACTTTCTTCCTTTTAAAGACTTCTTTGAGGACATAAAACACTAAAAAAGCAGATGGGCTTTTATGCTGCCATTTCCAGTAATTTTTCATTCTTTACTAGTCATGTTTTAATAATTAGCACAGTTTAGATATAGTGATGTTTTTAATGCCTCTAGGGAAGAAAATATTTACCCTAAAAAAGTTTTAGACAGTTTAACTATAATGAAAATAATCAAGAATCCATTAAAAATCATATTATTTTCATAGAAAAGCAATTTTACAGTGGACCAGTAACACTAGCAGTCCCACTGTTATAATTTAAAGGACTGACAGTGTAACACTGTGACCAAAATCTTAAAAATTATTTAGTCTTTAGACATTTTTATGTGTATAAGTGATTCATAGTTAGCCTATTTGTCACAACAAGTTTGATTTTCAAAATTGGGTACTCAGTAATTGCCTGCACTTTTACTAGGAGCTTTTCTGAAACCTATGACACACAATGGTGCCGCCATCGGCAGTCAGACTACCATTACGATTCTGCAGAAAAATAATCCTCATTAAAAGATTTCTTTGAATCCTGGCCCATCTTTTTACAAGTACAGTCTGATAAGCTGGAGCACAGCAATTTGTGAATCTGAGGAATGTGAACATCAGAGAAATTCAGGCTTTATAGAAATTAGCTGGATCCTTATATATATTGTTGAGTTTCTATTACATGTGTTGTTGCTATTTGACAGTTACACACTGTACATAATTAATTTAGTACTTTTCCCCATAATGTACATGACCTCATTGTAATTTTTCCAAATTAGATCATTTTTCATAATTATTCATCATATCATCTACTTGAACAAATGTCAGACTATGGTTTGTCTACAAATGCAGAGCTGCATCTTCTGCTATGTATGACCGACCATGTAAATCAACTTCCCCACTCCTTCTCTGGATACCCTTAGGTTTATAAATGTGAGCAAAGTCAGAACATATCCCTAAGGCTTTGAAATTTTAAGGGAAAACAGAGAGAACATTAAGCATAAAAAGGCATAAGAAAAAAAATTTCCTGCACAGGAAATTTAGGACAGCGTATCCTTTTCCTGTCATTATTTGTAAAACTTTCCTTTTTGAAAGGATTATGTTTGATTACACTCATAGACAGAAGATTAATGAATAGTTTTGTTTCTTTTGGACACATTGAAGTCAATGGAATTACCTGGTTTTAAGCATTTTAAAAACCTCAGGCTGCTCATCAGTAACTAAACGATAACTTCAGTGTCTCATCCTAACCAAAGGAAGTATATGGCTTACTGCATGATCTGAGAATCTTATTTTTAAAGCTTAAGCTTTTTCTTTGTGCCCTACAGAGATTTTGTGTCTGCATAGTAAGAATGGAAAACCCAACTGCAGATGAGTAACAAAATAAGGTGTTTCACCTAATTGGCTTAAACTCCATCTATAGCTAGAGCAAAGAGATGTCTGCAGTGGCAGGTCCTCTGAGTTCCAGTATCCATGATGGGTTAGAGGAATCCCACTCAGGGTCTTGCCATGAATTTAGGCGAGTACTTTTCAGGACTTTCCTCTTCAGTAACTGTTCACTGGCTGTTAGTTCATCCTAATACGTTGGACATGGGTTTAGACCTGACAGAGAGTAGATCTATTTATTTGACTCTTTTTAATAACATCCTGAAGAAAGCCCCAGGAGCTGACCTGTGCAGGAACAGCAGACCTCGCTGGCGTTTGTTGATACTGAAGCTTTGACTGAACTGAGGAACAGGCTTGTTCCTTCACTGTCATAATCCCAGTCCCTTGACTACCCACAGCAGGGGATTGCTGTAACAGATCCTGACACCCTTCTTGCTTGTTCAGGTTTCCTTCAAGTTTTCCTTCAAGAACAGGGTGCACAGGAGAAACGGTGATTACTGGGGATTTGTTTTAGTATTCAGGCAAAAGAATAGTGTGGTACCCTAAACTGAGGGCCAGGACAAAGCACCCATGAGTTACTGAGACTGTCTGGAGCTTCTTCTCTGCAATTCCAGCAGCACTGTCAAACTTCCCTGAACCTGAACACAGAGCTCTCAGCATTGTTTCAGGCAAAATGTCTGATCATTAAATAATCTGGGCACATGATGTCCTCTTCTCTGTCTCTCCCTGAACAGCAATCTCAGTTGAGCTAGTTTTTTGTCTTTTGATCTGGAGATTCCATAAGGTAACAGTTAAGAAGGAACAGCATTAATCTTCATAAGTAAACTGGGAGCTAAATATTGCACACACCATTGACATAAGGGAGACATTGCTAGCATACCTCTCCATCCTGCAAGGCACGCTATCAGCAGTGTGCAAACCCAACTGGCACAGTGCTACTTCTTCCCTTTCTTATTAGCTTGCAGCTAGGGTGGCCACCCAGGCTCTGCGATACAGTCTGTTTTGAAACAGCACAATAGGTTTCAAACACACCACAGAATTAGGAAGGGTGGATTGATTTGTTTCCATACATCATAGTCTTCTCTTTCTTCTTCTCCCCTCTTCCCCAGGTTCTAGTTCTGCACTGGCACTGTTCCCACTAGCCCTGCTGTTGTTCTTTCTTCCTCTCTCAGTCTCTCACCATTACTGTTTTGCATCCTCTTATACCTAAAGAAATTTCCCCACCTAACCCTCATTTCCAGCTTCTCTCTTTTTTTAACTCAAATTCCAATCAGTCATAACAGTAGTAGCTGTAAATACCTCCCAAAAGCTCCCAGTGGTTCTCAGACACATCCATTTCCTGATATGGCCCTGGAATAAGAGAAAAAGAAATGTTTTCTGTATAGCTACCCTGCTCACCACCTGAGGAAAAGAGGTGCTTTGAATCTGACATAAGGACAGCTGAAGGCAAGCAGCAAGTGAGAAAATCTGCTACCAGCTCCTGACTGGCCATGTTCTCTTGTGATAACTTCATGCCTCCTACTTCCCCAGGGAGTGTGAACAGTTGTCCACTGCTGCTTCTTGCCCACAGGCTGCATTCACTCTGCACAGGTCTGCACAATGAGGCTTTGGAAGATTGGCTAGAGCTTACTCTGGGACCTCTGAATGTGAGGAGATCAGTTCATTGGTCTCTGGGAGCTAGACTTGATTCTTAAGTCAAAGATTCCTGGTTTGTCGACTACCTTGTGCCTCCTTCTTGAAACGTAGGGATTCTCTGTGAGATCAGTTCAAAAGCAGAAGTTAGCTGAATTCTGGATAACAATGAACAAAAGCAGATAGCTGGCAAAAGCCATACGCTAGGACTGAGCAAGGAGCACTATCAGGGATTTTTACTTTGCAAACCAGAGTGGCATAGGAACCCCAGGGTGGAAACAGGGACAAGAAGACTCCAGTGCTGGATCATAATACAATGCTGAGGGTGGCTGTGATGAATTTATTCTGAGCACCTCTCCTTATGGTTTCCACCACTCTGCTTAAGCAGTGCTGTTATTTTGAATGGCTGATGGCAGGAAGATCTTAAGTTCAAACATAGTCAAGGATTTTAGCCAAAACAAGAGCTGAGCCAGTCACCATCCTTCAGGTGCAAGCAGAAGAAGCAACCAGACCTTGGTCAGGCAGTAAAAGGACAAGAATCAGGGAGCACTCTGCTCCAGCCTCTACTGGTTGTGCAGGGGAACAGAAGTGTTTTGCCTTAGCTCAGCTGTTTCTGCGCTGAGACAAAGAGTGCTTCTGCATGAGCCAATATAGCCCACCAAAATGGCAGAAAAGTAATTCATGGGGGAAAAAAGGTGAATATTCTTTTAGCTGTTTTAGTGAGCAGATATAAATCAGCAAAGGAACTGAGAAACGCAAAAGCAGACAGAGATCTGTGGCTGGAAACAGAGACAAGGAGGAAGGAGCAAGGGAAGGAAGATAGAAAGCAGGGATGGGGTGCACCAGATTTCCTCCTTTTGTCTGCAATTAGACATTAATAGGCTTGACAGCCTGTGAAACTGCAGTCTAGAAATGAACTTATACGCACATTTCAAGCTGATAGAATTGTTCACTGCTGCCAGAAGGAAGTCCTTCCAGCTTCAAGGCCCCACCAGCTTTGCCAGATCCTGTCACGCAGTTTCTTGTAACCTGTCTCTGCACTCCCCCTTTCCTGCAGTTTTTTTTGTGGTAAACTAATTTTCAGAGACAAGATCAGAATGAATTTAATAACAGAGACTTTCAGAAAAGGGTTTTTGTGGAGGAGGTAACTTTGTGCACCTGGGGTTAATAGTGACTTAATAATTCTGCCTTGCTTGCTTTGCAAGGAACAAGCACAGTGACAGAAGATGACCAGTAAGGGAATGGATAGGGGAGTAAGCAGGAAACACAAAGCCATCACAGATAAGACCAAAAGAAGGTACAGTGATTTTCTAATTTATATACAGGCAGAGATCTCCACAGTGATGATACAAGGTGGAAAGCATGCAAATATTATCAAGCTCCATAGACCATCTTTTTGTTTGTCCTTAAATCTGGGTATTGGTTTTGCAATTTGGATATCTGTCTACTTTCACTGCTTTGCAAAAGTCTTTATGGTGTAGGTTTGAAAAGAAAAAAAAAAAAAAAGCATGAGAAACACGTGTCCTGCTCTTACAAGATGCGGTCCATGGCTGTGAGCTTGTTCCTGGTACTGGGCCAGACTCCCTGATGCTGCCAAGTTCCCAGGGCAGTCAGGGAGCTGGTTATAGTTTCCTGGTTATCTGAGTCAGCTGCTGCAATGTATATATACCAGATGACAATCATCCCACAAGGGACTGTTCCCCTAGCTAAGAATAGCTGGAGCAGTGAAAAGAGGGGACCATAAGGGAGGAAAGCTGTCCTGGTGTCCGTGCTGAATGGACCAGGTTACAGCTTGTACAGCTTTATCATAATTAATAACAAAAGTGATAGGGCCGACAGGCCTGTAATCTTGGCAGCCCTTCAGCATCTGATCAGCCTCATTCGGTATCTTTATGTTACTCAGATCTAAAGCACTAGAGCAATCAGGCTCCTGTCAGAGGTGAAAGAGGGTGTTTCTGAGTCTGATCAGATTAAAAAGCTCAGGTCCTTGGAATAATGTCAGCAAACCCACCACGTTCCAAGCTGGTGGAGAGCCCACCACACCCTCAAGGGTGAGCTCAAAACAAAGGTTCTCACTATAGCTTTGAGTCCCTTGAAAGAAACACTCACTTTCCAAGCCACAGAGGACAGACCTTAGGGAATTCTGCCCATACAGGAGCTTTCCTGCTCACAACTCCCCACTAACACTGGCAATACCTCCCTTGCCAGCCGAGCAGCATGATGCTCAGGCAGCGCAGGCCACCCCATGGAGATGCCTGTTCCTCACTGGGAGATGCCCGCTCCTCCTGCCACCAAATCCCTTTCTCTTCCTTTTTGCTTCAGTGTCAGCAGGAGCTTTTAAAAAGTTTTAACTCTGTTCCATTTAAATAACTGAAGCAAATAAACAATTACATTCCAGATGTTTTTTTATAAGGGTCTCTTATATTTTCTTGATCTCTTTATCTGTGTAATTTAGCTCAGTAGAGCAACAGGCACAATATTCAACAATTTGAGTCATGCTCAAGTCTTTGAGTCATAAATACTTCTATGTCCTCTGTATTTTAGACAGTATAAATGGTAATGTTTAGTCTCCAGTGACAATTGTCATCTGGGCAAGACAAAACAACCAAACTGTCATAAGGCTACTAGTGAGAAATGGCAAACTTCCATATACTGATTTTGCATTCACTGAAAGAGATTTGCATGGCCAAAGACTACATTGAGCTCTAATTTCATTATGTAATTGTTGTGTGACACATAACAACCCATTTTATTCTTCACCATTCTCATTGCTGGTTGAGCACAAATACTTCACAAGCATATGGCAAGGCCATCTCTGCCACTCTTCTTTCCCAGATAACAAAGCCATTAACTTTCATACTAAGATGCAGTTGAAGTACACCTACTGCAGGATTTCTAATCCACAGTCACCTTTAATTTATTGTGTTACACAAGTACTATGAACTATAGACTAATTTTTTGTATGGCTATACAAATTCTAAACTGTCCAAAGTTACAATGCCTATCTGAAGAAATTTATGCTTCACAGTGTACTTTTACAGAATTACTTCTGAAACATGTAATGTGGCCTTTTAATTCTTGGGGAACAAAATAAGCATTTCACAGAATCACAGAATTTTCATAGTTGGAAGGGACTTCTGACATTGAGTCCAACTGTAACACATACTCTCACTACAGAGCAGCTATTCTCTACAAAAAGCACAGGAGACAAGTCTGAATAAAGACTGAATGGAAAAGCAGGTAAGAGCTCCTTTGAAAGATGGAAATCTTTGACTCTAAGAGTAGATTCAGGCCTGTGGCCATTTGTAAGCCATTAGAGGTTTAATCCAGGAGTTATGGTCTGTGTTATGAAGTCAGTCATCCCAGAAACCTAGACTAGCCTTCTGGCATTGAAGTCTAAACATATAAGTCAAAATATGTCCATATATATGTATTTGAAGTTGGAAATCTGTTTTTCTTCACATATCCTGAAGTGATGCATTTCTATCCGAAAGTAGTAGCAACAGATAACCCAGTTTTCAGCATAGTGACTCATTTCTTTATAAATGCATGCTATATGCATATTATGTTAAATATATTCAGTAATTTAGACATGAACCAACATACTTTCTGTTCCTTTGAAATAGCTGTGATTCTGAATATTTTTCCAGTCCTATTCTGATTTGAAGGGAAAAGAGTCTTGTTTTCCTCTTGTTAGCAATCAGCTAAACTGCTCAAATTGTATCCACTTGCCAAAGTCAATATTTGTGCCCAAGATGATCATTGGGTTATCACATAAATAGACTGTCACAGCCGTTCCTCAGAAAAGCACAAAGACTCTGGGAAACATCTGCCAACATACTACTCCTTCTGGAAGTGGAATTCTTGATTAGTCAATTAAATTTTCACAAGAGGTCACCTATGAATTAAAATCCCCAGCACATGTGTTTAACACAATTTTTACTGGACTTCCCTCATAATTCAGACTCCCTTATTCTTTTCAATAGTTCATTATATTTTACTTTTTCTTTTCATGCTTTGGTCTACCTTTAACAGATTTTCAGTTTAGTCATATTCCAAGTGGAAAGTAAATATAAGGACTTTGCCCTGCCTTGGAAGTGCTCAGTTGATTTATTAAGACAAGAGTGCACTCATTTTCCAACAGAAAAGAAGATTGTGTTTTAGTTTTGATGTTCCCAGTGCAAAAATCTCAAAGTGTCATTAACGGTTCTTCCATGCTCACAAGCAAGAACTATTAACAAAATTTTGACATTTTTGCTTTTTCTTTTGACAATTTCCCAGTTAATTGATCATTAAGGCAGAGATCACACTCATTCTCTGTCCTTGTCCCTCACAGACACAGATGTCTCTATGGCACTAGCTCCCTTCAGACACACATGTGTGCACGTACACGCAGGCACACAGTCTCTTCAAGGCTCCTTGGTCCTCACAAAGACCCACACTGGCTGAACCGCCAGCTCTGGGGCAGGAAGAGTTGCCTGCCCTCTGCACCGTAGCCATTGCATTCCACAGGGGGGAGTGGGACCCAGCAAGGACCACTTGGGAGCTCCAGCTGCTCCAGCGAGCCAAGCTGGGTGCTACACTCTAGGAGACCAACAGTAAAGGCACTTAGACAAGCACTGAAGCAAGGGCTTGAGCCTTGATCCATTCCAGTGTCAGGCAAGGAGCCCATGCCATGGCAGGATGCTTCTGCCAATAGCACCCATGTAAACCCTCACAAAGGAGGGGAGGCAATCTATTTCTTACACTCAGGACCAAATCATAAGCTTTTTTGTCGCAAGTTAGAATCCTTTCTTTCAAGAGAAGTCCCTCTCTGTATCCAGGCTACAGTTTTCAGAATGTCCTCCTTGAGGACAGATAAAATTGTTACTGTGTCTTCATCCATCTAAAGGAAAAGCTCAAGGATTAATGGCACAAAATGAGCTTTCTAGCATTTTTCATTTGCATCACAGTATATTCACAATTTAAAGTTCACAGCCATATAGAAAGCTGTGACAACTGTCATGTCTGAGCATGGCTGCGGTGCCATTGTCAGCCAAGCTAGTTTGCAGCAGTTAGGATATGGCCCTGTGTTTTATCTGCATTTGTGTTATTTTTCACATGAATATTTCCTTTTACAACTATTCACAGGTTCACACAAAATGTATGTGGACATACTTATACACACACAAGCCCACATGCACAAATGCATATGTATATAAACCCTCCAAATACCTAAAGAAATATGTTTCTTTTAAATAAACTATCATCACTACACAGGAACAGTATTTTCTGCACAGCTAATGAATATAAAATATCAGGTTAATGTGCTGTGTGCTTTATCCATTACCATGGATTTGACAAATAGGTTATTTGTGCTGTTTTTGTTAAAACAGCATAAACCTAATTTATTTGAAGTTTGTATTTTTTATATTTGGAAGTAAGCATCCCTTAAAAACAATCACCTTTTGCAATAATCTTATTTCGTGTCTTCTTACTACTCGGTGGGATGAATTGCTCATGCAGCAGGCAGCATTTAGCTTTATGTTTGCATACCCAGCAATGTGGCCAGGTTTCATAATGCTGTGAATACCAAACCATAAAACCGCTTTTCAAAAGCAAATTCATAAATGCACTCATGCATACCTTTTTGAGTTATGAGGTGGCTACAGATTTGGCAGTGCTGACTTGATGCAGTTTTGACAGGTTAGGTTAAAGGATTAAGTCTAGTCTGTCTTCACTTTGCCCTGGCTCTGACACACTCTAAAAAAAGTTGTAGTCTGGCTCTGTGCCTAGCATGACCTCTACATCTCCTCAGAGTGACAACACTTCCCTTTAAGGCTCTCCAAAGGTCAAGGCAGATAACTTGTTGAGTCTTCCAGATACTTTCTTATCTGTGGCTCTTCCTCCTAACATCATACAGTGGAAGAAATATGCAAAACCTGGGAGAACAATAAATCAGGCTTCATAAGGAATAACTCTTGTTAGATCAAATACATCAACATTTTCTTTACTGTACAATCCTTATTCACAACAAACATCCAAAATCACAGGTCACTAAAATTAGGTAAGTGTTCCATACAAAGAGATTTCACCGCCTCTCTTCTTTTTGCCCTGGATAATTTGCAACTGAAAGCGACTTTCAAGCACCTAAAATGTGAGAGCTAGGGAAATAATGGTATGATGACAGGGGAGTTCAGTGGCACTAAAAAGCCTGTAATATTTGTTTAACAACTGTTCACCTTTGAGAAAAAATAATGTGAACAAATAGTAATGATAAGCACAGTCTTTTATTCTGGCATTATGTCAAAGACTTTTACAGAGAAGAGTTGATGTATGCAAGATTCATAGAGGTTAATAGATTTTTAAGACCAGAATATCATTTGTGTTTCTGTATGATTTAGCCATTTATTTTCACCTGGTATTGACTTTAAGAACTTGTGACTGACTGCAAAGTATCCTTTAGGAAAAAAACCTCCACACTCAGTTTGGATGTAAAAATTCAAATTAGAAAAATTAAAATCTTTCTATACATAATGTTATTGCTTTATACTCTGATTGTTGGAGCGGGTGCTTTTTTCTTCTGAATTCAATTGCCCTGTTAAAAGGAAGTACTTTCAGCAGTTAGAGAACTATATACAAGGCACATACATCTCCTGGAGTATGGTTCTTTAAGATATGTTAAAAACTAAGCTTCCTGTTGGTTTGGTTGTAAGGTGGAATTTCCTGTCTGTAAAATCATTCCTGTAGCTTTTCTCTGAACACTCTCCAAGCTTTTACTATCTTTTTTGGAGAATAGATATCAGACTGCATTTTGGCAGTTGTGTCAGTAACTTCATGGACAGAGATAATACAGCTCTCTACCCCCCTTCAATGATTTCTCATTTATAAACCAAAAGATTTACACTAATTCTTTCAGTTGAAGCACCAGATGAAAAAATATTTCCACTGAAAAGGCATTATGGCTTTTTCAGGCCCAGTGCTTCTTAAAGTATTGTCTCCCTAATGCTAAATCTTGTACTTTTTATCCCTAGGTGTTTGGCCTTGCATTTGGCTATATTAAAATGTGTATTGTTTCTTCCCAGTTTACTAAATGATACTGTATAAATGACCTGTCATCATGATTTTTTCACTATTCCCTCTGGTTTTGTGGCACCTGCAAACCTTATCAACAATTATTTTATACTTTATGTGCTTTTTTCAATGATTTATGGCTGCACTGGAGCAAGAACTGGTCTGTGTGAGACCTCAGTGGAAATATACTTGATTATGATTCTGTAGTAATTATTCTGTTGGATATTTATCATTCATATATCACATATCATACCTTCTTACGATAGTGAGAAATTTGCATGGTAATATGTGGAAAATTGTACAGACATTCAGTCTGAGCAGGCTAATAAAGGTACCTTTAATCAGCCTGTCATCTCTTAAGGAAGGAAATGAGACCAACTAGAATAATTTTATGTAAAAAAAAAAAAAAAAAAAAGTCAACTGAAATTAATTGTATTCTCATCCTTTATTTTTCATATCACTTATCCCATTATTTTGGTAGACTCAGTGTCACCTTTACAGGTTTCTTCTAATGACTATTTTAAAATACAAATTTACTTGCCATCCTTTAAAATTTCCCTGCCATTCTGAAATTTTAAAATGTTACCAGGAACAACCCTCTCTATTATTTTTAAGTTCTTGTACTCAAGTGATCAGGACTCTTTTTTCATTCTCTACTTATTGCTGAAGCCTGTTCAAGGAGAGCAAACAACTTTGTGATCACTCTTTTTCTCTTAAAGAGCACCTCAAGTGAGAAGTTACAAACCAAGTTACCAACTTAGAATGTAGCTAGAAATGAAATTATTGACATGATATTTAGCTTCTCATTTCTTTGAAGCTGTAAATGAGTGACCTCAGTCTCAGTGCAGTTTGGTACTGGTTTTCTGTCACTTTTTAGAAGAGGCAGAGAAAAAAATCCCATGATGTTCACCTTTTGTGGTTTTCTTCCTTCCCTTCCCTTCCCTTCCCTTCCCTTCCCTTCCCTTCCCTTCCCTTCCCTTC
>VZRU01010115.1:180975-214427 GCA_013398155.1 Pedionomus torquatus | reverse complement strand
AAAAAAAAAAAAAAAAAAAAAAAAAAAAAAAAGGAAACTAGTAATTTACAGTGATTTCACCAATTTCAAAACAAATAAAATTAGTATTTTACCCCTACTTATATTTTGATTTTGATCACTTAAAATAAGACTAGAATAAAAGTTTACATGTGGAAAGCTAAACTGATTCATCATTGTGTCAGCATAAAACACAGAGATGTTATGACATACTGTAAAGAAAAAAAATATTTCAAGTGAAGGAAGAAATGTTTATATTCTTCTACTGTAAATAGTACCTGCAGAACCATGTAATAGGGATAATAAAAAATAGCGAACTCATTTATTGAAAAATATTCACAGTTGTCCTCTCACAAATATATACTGAAGACACCATCAGAATTTAATAGCTGCCTAGTGAAAAGTTTATTGCCATTTAAAATGTGCATGTATTGAAGATATAATTNTTGGTGAATTTGGCTGAAACCACGACAGAGGGTTACCTACATAAAAGTTTAGCTTGATAAACTCCATGGTCTGGTGCTCAATGGTACAGTAAGGATATGTTGTCATGCAGAATGTTACATGCTCACTAGGTGTCCCTTTATGTGACATACAGGGTGTGGTGACTTTTGTAGACAAAGAAAGACTCCTTCATAAAGATCATAGCTGTTTCCCTTATTAAAAGCCACCAAATAATAGAAGCATATAAGGTATCCAAGCGTCCAAGAAAACCTCAATATTACATCTCAGATTTCAAAACCTGAACATTGGCTACAAAATATTCAAGATATATGGAGACCAGATGCTTTGTCAGGGGACTAGAAATCTTGTCGGCTTTTGCAGTTTTCTCTGGAGCAGCAATTTAGTTGAAATTTACTTGGAAGCTATGACCTACAAAGACATGTGATCATTGGGAAATCTCCGCCTTTGTTTAGAAAAGCAGGTTGCAGCCAATCTGGCTGCATGAAGATGCTTGAAAACAGGATCTCACTGTATTCCAGAAGTATTCACAAAATGCAGGTAGAACATGCAGAGTCCACAGATGCATTATTTATTATCAGGTCTCATAATTCATTTAATGATTTAATTGTTTTACAGGCCTGAGTTGTCATTTGTGAGTATCTGAGTGTAGTGACATAGAAATTAACCTGATAAAATGTCACTGCCGTGCCTTACTGCGCCACAGCAATTACTGTAGGCAGCGTGCAGCTCTCACTTGTTCTTCTCCTGCTCACTACCCTTACCTACTGCACTCAGTTGTAACTAATGCCGCTTGAAGTTACAGAAAACAACCTTCAACAAGAGAGACAATGTTTTCTTTTCTATTAGCCCAGCATTTAAAACATTCCCTTAAAGCACTGGAAATGGGCTGGAAACTCATAGAAACTCTGGAACTCCAGACTGGTTCTGGCAAAATCTGTGCAAAAAAGAACACATCTGAACACAATAAAACACTAAAATGGAGACATGGGAAACTGCAGACCCTTCCGTACTATTTTCTGCTAGTTCTTGCTGTACAGCTACTGCTTCAACCCCGTTTTTCCATATTTTCAAACATCACTAGTACTCGCAACAATTCAAAACTGAAATGAAAAGTATGTCACAACCCTCTATCTGGTGAAACACTGGCTTTGTAGAGGACATAACGGTTTGGATTACCAAATTCCCAGGGTAAATATTTGCCACTGGTAGGTTTTGTACTGGTTTCAAAACAGCTCTTTTCCCTGACAAAGGCTGCTCTTTAGGGACACTGCTTCTGGGCTGCTATGGCTCTGGAATAAACACACTTCTCTTTCTACTGCCCAAGATGCACAAAAAGATATTTCCACAGCAAAGAACTGCAATATTTCTGCTGCAATAGAAATAGAAGCAACTTGGGTGCTGTAAGACTGTATGGGTTGCAGCTCACTCTGCTGCTTCTCCCCTGCATCTTCTAATTACTTTTGGAGGGCTTCTAACGTCCATTCCCTTTCCTTTTCCTTTCTCATTTCCTCACATGGGTTCCCTTTCTGTTCCTATGATCTTCTCATTCTGCCTGATTGCCTCTCAAGCTGCTACTTTTTTCATCCATCCTCCACTTCCCTCAGCTTGACATAATTTTATCACAAATATGATACACAGCAAAAGTATATTGGACTTGTGAGTCACACATTTTCCCTTATTCAAATCGCTTGTTATCTCCCATAATTTTCTGTGGGACTCAAGAAGGACCCTGTGCAAGTGACTATGTTCTCCCTACAGTTTTTAGTGATACAGCAGATCTCAGTTAACTGGCTAAAGGTGGCTTGGACTTACTTTTATTTCTGCCTGGGAGGAGTCTTGAAAAGACAATTGCATTGGAGTCCTATGTGTAAGAATCTGAACAGATAGTACAAAGGAGAAAATGTTTGGGCTTTTCTAAGTGAAAGAAGAACACGGGAGAAAGAAAAATGTATCCCAAGATATTTGAGAAATAGAGCCTCAGTAACAATGGCAAAGATAAAAAAGTATACACAGGATCCTCTTTGTTCTTTATATTTTTCAAAGATGTGACAGCTGGACTGTTTATCCGGAAGTATTCACAGACCATAGACAGTAATCATGGAATTGATCTTTGGTGACAATACGAGGCAAGGCAGAGCATCATTTGGGCCTGTAAAGCTGGCTCAGGTGACCACAGATCAGACTGGACTCAGCTGGGAGACACCAGCTTACTTTCAATATTCATTATTCTCCCTGCAGATTAATTACATTTGTGAATATAGTAGAAAGGGATATGGAAACTGTGCTGTTAAAAGGAGCCTTGGCACTAGCCAGACTATGAATTTGTCAAGTGGCCCTGCGATAGCTTTCCATAGTTGCGTTTTTGCAATTTTCTCTGTTATTTTTGTGTAATTTTATAGTTAACTATTGGGGTTTTTTTCCCAGATGTATTTGATTTTACGTTTTCATGGAATTCCCACCACTTGCCAGAGAAATGCTTGCTTATGAAGAACGCTAGGAGATTTAAATTCCCCGAATTCTGAAGTGAATAAGGCTTTACTGGGACCCTGAACTAAACATTTTATTTTGAAAAGGTTCCCCTGAAATAATTGACAACTCTAGCTCTTATTACTGCTGGTGGCTTCTGCCTGAAGGGCTAATGATTGGAAGAGGAAAGTTACAAAATGTATCTTGTATTTAAACCTCAAGAATAAAGAATAAAAATACTCATATCCTGGAAGAGACAGGGGAGAGGAAAAAAAAAAAAAGCAACAAGAATTTTCCAAGAACAGAAAATGCAATGTAGCTGTTTGTGGGTGAGAAATCTAGCACAGTTGCTGTGCGCCCATCAATCAGTGGCTCAGATGAACCCATTTGTAAAAGTTAATAGAGCAAAGTATAATGAAAGACAAATTGGTGTTATTAGTCTAAAGTTTATGGTTCAATTAAACTAATAATATGCAGTAAAGCAAAAAGAATAATTAGAAATTATGATAAATATACATGGGTTTGTAAAAATATGACAAAACTTTGCATATTTTGTTCTTCTTTTTGAATGTGCTATCTTTTTGATAGCGTTATACACAGTTGCCTTGGGGCATACAAGAAAACTGCAACTGTAAGATTTAAAATAGATAATCACTTGAAACCAAATAGTATTAAATATGCAACATAAAATTTACAGTAGGAATTATCCTGAGAGCTGAACCAATTTGAAATTTAAAAAATAAAAGGACATTTTAAATTGGTTTTATAAAATTACTTGTTTATCAGCTTTATAAATAGATAAAGTATAAATATTTTATAGCTAAGGATTATTATTCCGTTCTCTGAATCCTCTAATATTTACAGAATACATACGATAAACTGAACTATCTACCATGAACCAAAGCCTTTATGTCCTCAATACCTCTCTTCCTGGAAGCACATGAAGTGAAAAGAGTCCTTGTCACTTGGATACTGCTCAGCACTGTCCCTCCCCTCCTTGCAGCATGCCAGCAGGAAGACCAAAGAAACTTTTATCCTCTTTTTCCCAGAAATGCAAGCAGAGAGGTAGGAAGCCAGGCCAGGACACTTGCTTAGTGTTTAAAATTACTTCTTCCCTAAGCCCTCTCAGAAGTGTCCAGAGAACTGACATGATCCTGCCAAGCTTTTCAGCTCCATCAGGCTTTCCAACAAGGAATGGCTCCATCAAGCAAGTACCCAGTTGCCTGGGGATACAGTGCTCAGTTCTGCAAAATGACGGGCTCCTCAGCTGAGGAAGACTTCTTACTTAGAATTCATATCTTTGACAAGAGGGCAGTGTGGGCACTACATCCGTGAGCACAGACTGCACAGACATGAGTGGAATCAGCAAGGAGCAGTTGAAGTTGTGGTTTAGATTGAGAGGGTAAAACTGTACCAACATCAGCTCAATCAATGTTACACTTACTCTCTCAGACTCCAAGCTTAGAACACAATTGTTTTGTTTGGGCTTTTATTTTAAGGTTACTGGAATGCCAGCAATACATTTTGGGCACTGAAAGATGGATTGGGAACTTGGATGAGGAAAATCAAACAGAAATCCTACAGCAATAACCCCAATTTTTAAATTTACATTTAGTCTACACCTGTCTCAAT
Source organism: Pedionomus torquatus (assembly GCA_013398155.1). Lineage (NCBI taxonomy): Eukaryota > Metazoa > Chordata > Aves > Charadriiformes > Pedionomidae > Pedionomus > Pedionomus torquatus. The sequence goes on along the minus strand of VZRU01010115.1, from coordinate 209,867 downwards.
CTGCAGTTGGTGGAACATCAGAATTTCTTCCCTCCGAATGGCGAAGCACACAACATTGGGAAGCTGCAGAAGAAAGGAAAGTGGAAAATAAGACAATAAGAATTTCAGGTTCATAAGAGAACAGAAGTCAGTTGTGAAATGTGGTGTGGATAGTTCTGTGGGATTTTGTTAGACAGACAAAGAAACTAAAGAGAACCTAACAACAGAAAAATGATTAAACCAAGTNTTGCTTTATAAATGTTATGAATCTGGGCCCAGTATTGGTATTACTGCTGCCTTCTGTCTGTCCCCCCTCGCCCCCCCCCCCAAAAAAAAACAAAAACCAAACACCCAAGAACAAATGATTAATTCAAAGGTTTCTGAAAAAAACAAGCAAGCGCAAACCTGTTCAACAAGATATTTTGATATCTCTTTTGAGGCTTTGAGCACAGAAAGGACCATCATATCATCTTGGGGAAGCTAAATTTCACACATCCTTAATCAAATACTTTCCCTTAAGCCCAAGGGCTGTGGCATTTCAGTCAGTCAAAGGCAGAGGACAGCAAAGACCAAGACACTTCCAGGATGAGAACCTGATTAGATGTACACTCAACAAATACTCCATTAACCTCACAGCAAAGAAATTGTATTGTATTTCAAGAAATTATGTCTAGCTTCAGTAGGATCTTTGGAAGCTTTTGTCAATAAGATTGTAAGCCCCTACTGTCAGACCTTTTTCCACTATGAAATTCCTGTTGCCAGTGATCAAGTTACATCTCTATCTTCTTTTCAAAAAAGCTGAGCAAGATGAGCTCTGAAAGTCTCATACCACTGTGTTTGAATATTTTGATCTCACGTGACCAAACATTTTGACAGATAATGTTCTCAAAAAACATTTCCCACTTTTTCCCAAAACACTCTAAACATAAACAAAATAACTTCCATGAAAATTGCTTTACACCAGATATTTTTTACCACTAGAAAGAGGCAAAATGCTGAGAGGCTGTTACTACTTTTATTCAGCATTCCCATTTTCTTGCCTTTTAGTTGAGTAAATTAATTCCAAGAACTTGATGCTTACTTATATTCAGAAACTACATCTTTTCTGGTTTTGGTAAGTTTATAATTTGAACTTTTGTAGCTGATTGCTTATGCAAAGTTATTTCAACCTACAGAGTAACACTTACTTACTGCAATTATTGATTCAAATATTGTCTCTTTTGAAACTCTAATTTCCAACTATGATTGTTTGGTGAAATACGAGAAGATGTTTGGGTATTTTTCCCCTTCCTATTAATTGAAAGACTCAAATTTACAAAGAGTTTCCTGTATTAATTTCAAGTAGAACTGAGCAAATAATCTCCACCTAACAATTAAAAAATGTATTATGATGTTCCTTCTTGCTGACTCACTGGGGAAAGAGCCTCAAATAAAATGGATGTGTTGCTAGCAGTAGTTGTTTTTCCCCTTTTTCCAACATGCAGATTACAGATCACACAGAGTTCTCTGGAATATTTATTATTCAGAACTCAAAATCTTTTGAATATTCTCACTAATTTTCACAGCTGTATTATTATGCTGAATTGGTTGAGCACAATAACCAGTAAGGCCCGCACAACAAAAAAACTTCATGGCAAGGAAACCTTGAGAAGGTTTTCCTTCTGTTTGTTACACTTGTACAGCAGCAGAGCTCGAAGAGCACATATTTGAGGTGACGCTTGTCATTCTCTCTAATACAAAGGAAACTGTTTTTCATGCCAGCCTTGGTATAAGAGATGATGGTCAATTTGGACACCAGAGTGAAAAAGAAAAAGAAGTGAAGAAATGAAAATGATTTTGTTGTCTGCTTAGGCTTGGACAACACAGAAAATTCTGCCTTGCTCATTCCTAACTGAAAAATGATCCCTCCCCCGAGACTGCCAGTTCCTTTCTGCTCTCACTAATATTCCTTTAATGTGTTCTCTGAGCTCCCACTTATTCAAGCTAGAAAGTATCACCTTTGAAAGAGAAACATAACGCAGAGGTAAGGATAATGTGAGCAATAGGCATGTGGCAAAGGGAAAATTCAGTCTAGAGGGAACATCCCTGAAACAGAGTTTTTCCTGCAGGAACCACCGGCTATGTTCTCACACTGAATTCATTCATTTAAATGAGATTTTGATTCTGCCTTGGAAGTTCTCTTCCCCTCCCCAAATTTCCTCTTGAAGAATCCAAAACAAAACTCCAGTTCTCAACCTCTTGCTTATCCAAGTTAACACAGGCACGCCTGCCTCAGCCTGGGACCACCTGAAAGTCCAGAGACATCTCATTCACATCTCTAACTCTATCCCCACTGCCGGTCATATCTGAGAAAGCTCCCAGGATTTCTTTGAGGACCTCTGAGAGGCTTTGTGCTATATGGAGAAGTTGCTTCACCAAATCTGTTCAAATTTGTTCACCTTCTGTTTGCAGAGCAGGAAGAGCACTCATTGGTGGCAGGACAGACCGGGGCCCAGGGATGGTTTTCCCTCAGCTACCAGGAAGCTTTCTAAATGCCAGGCTTAGGGCTATCCTGCAGTATAAACCATCCTGACCTCCTACCTGTAGAAGGGGTCAAAATCTGAATGATGGTACCATTAAATTTGAATTTAGACCCAGAGAAGTTGGAGTGTGACAGCCTAGCCAAGTAGTCAGAGAATTTGGTGGGCAGAAAGGAACTACTGGAATATATTTAATGGCTGTTTGATTATTTGTTTATTCAAGCAAAAGCTTTAAACCATGGCTTTCCTCTCCTTGCTGAATGCTCCAGATCACAGGCCCAGGAATATGCCTGGGTCATCATACACCTTTTCTTTCTGATCCCGCAGACTTCTTTTTTGTACAATTCAAAGCACCAGAGCATAAGGGGGAAGTCATGGGCTGTGCTACCTTCCACTCAAGGGAGCCCACAGCCTCCTGCCGAGGGCTCTCAGATGCCAACTTTGATTTTCTACAGGCAGAAGAAAGGCTTCACAACAGGCACCCTAAAGACTTGGCCCTCAGTCATGCCAGAAACTGTCAGAAACTCCTAGCTTGAACTAGATGAAAAGTAGTGTTTGACAGGTAAAGAAAACCACACTACATTTCCACAGCCTCTCCTGGTGGATGCCCCTGGCAGGTCCTCTCTCCATGCTCTGGCTGCTCAGTGTCCCCTTCTGTGGCACATACCTTTCCCCTTGGTCATGCAGGGGGGGCAGGGATTTGCCCATCCTCAGATACAATAACAAACTACAGCTGTGGCACGTAGCTGCTCAGGATTCCACGGTACTGCCAGAGGAAACAGGATTTCAACTAATGCTGAAATGCTTTCCAGCCTCAGAAAGTCAATCGCTACTTTCTCAATGGGTGAGTATTCTGAAGTGTGTGGAAAGCTTGTGTAAATGCTGTGATCCGGTATTTCTGAAGCTGCCACAACTCTAAATCAGCACAGAGAAACAGTGGGCATGCCTTGAATCTGGGCATAAAAATGTATTTTGTAAGGGCTAATCTTCACATTGTCCTGCACTTTATTCCCTATTCTTTTTCTACATTTCAGCCAGAACCTGGGTCCATATGTCTTTTCAAACAAACCACAAATAATTTTCCCTCTTGAATTTGTTTCCCATTGTAGTAACACTATTTAACAGCACACCAAGAATTTCCTGAGTTTTTTTAATACTATAACAATACCTCAGTTTTAATTACTTGAACAAAAGGGTTTCAAGTCCATCAGAGTGCCTTTCAAGGCCTGAGAAGATATTAACTGATTCCATAACCAATTACCTACATTTTCCTTTACTTATTGCAAATGTGACCTTTTGTTAGAATTTGATTGCAAGTTTCCTGCTGTGAGTATATAACTATCTGTGTGTCTGAGAACGGCTACCCTCCACTCATGTGATGACTGCTGTTAATTTTAATACACTTTGATGGCTGGAGAACAAATAAGTGTCTGTGACACAGAGCAGAGACATTTGAAGGTGGATAAACTACCACTTTAATGAGTAGAAATCAGCAAGTAAAGGGGCCTTCCAGTGACAAACCAGAAGACCTTCAACCTAAGCAAAGCAAGGTATTTTTCAGTCTGGAGAGGATTTTAAAAAAATCTTACTTTCCGTATAGAGGTAGAACAACAAAACACCTTATAAATTTGATGCAAATTAGAGAAAAGAGGAATATGTAAATAAATGCACTTCAGAGATAATCTATTTCTCTTATAAATGAAACTAAGTGGGAAAAAATACTTCAGAGAAGCTATTGCAGTTGTATGCTTTATTACCTGTTGATAGCAATTTTCTGAGATACAAAAAAAAGGTTTGTAGACCTGTTTTCTCCATACTGGTACTGCATTATTGTTGCTTGTGTTGTTGTGTTTTTTTTTGTTTTTTTTTTTTCTCTTTCCTCTAAAGACAATTTTCAGGCTGGAATCCTGCCTCTGGAGAAAAATATACTCATAGATTTGTTGGAGTTGAGAGCGAGAATGAAAATTAAGAAGCTGAAATGATCCACTTGCAAGACAAGATTAAAAAAGTTACTTAACAAGACTAAGTAATGATCAAGGTGAGACATATTAATTCTTTATAAATATTTAAACAGTATGAATCCTTAAGAGTGCAAGGAATTAATTAACAGTAGATAGAGGAGTACTGGGATATTCAAAATGTTGTAAATTGTCTTTAAAAATGTAGATTGGATTATTTATTTTACAGAAAATATATACAAATTAATCAAAGAAAATACAGGGAAAATATTGCCTGCTTAGGTAAAATGTTATTGGACTAAAGTATGGCTCTTGAAGCCATGTTATTTTCTTTACTGTTATTGCCACTGAAAACGCAGAATTGCACAGAGAGGTTCTGTTATGCAAAACAAAAAGAAAAGAGACAAAGAGGAAGGCCTTGCACTCAAGCTCTTTATTTTTCCCTTCCTTTTCTAGTTTTCCTCCACAGTTTGTGGGTGCATTCTGAAACTTAAATATTAACTTGTTATCACTAGTGGAAGAGTTTGCAGAGCACGGCACCATCTCTGATGTAAAAGAGGAGCAAGCTGAAAAGATTCCCTGAATATATTCTTTCCTACACAGTCACTATTTAATGAATCCTCAAACTCATGAAATGATCAATTATTAGCCTAAAAAATTATCTTCCCTTATGTTTACAGTCACTGATTATGGAGTCTCATTTATTTGCAGAACAAAACCAGTCTATCTTGTTGATCCCAAAAAGAAATTCCATCTTCACACTGGCTCCAGAATCTACCACTTGTCTGAACCCTTACTAACCACTGCACACAATAAGAAAATTTTCAGATTTGTACAGGAACTTAGGGCCCTCTGCAGCATTTTAGTTTCAGTCTATAGCTGACTTTTGTTATCTGTTATTACTGTCAATTAAACAAGCAAAGGAGGGTCATTGCCTTTGTTTAAAATGCAAAACACTTCTTATTATGAAAGTCCCTTTCAGTAACAATTTTTGCCAGTGTCTTAACAGTTTAGCCTGATATTGTTCATGCGGAGCTGGATCATTATATCCCCATTGCTGGACAGGAGAATTTCAGCAGATAACATATTTGAGTTTAAGAGCGAGATGAGTAAAATCACCACGTTGCTTATTCCATCTCCTCCTTTCAGTGACAGTGTCAGAAGACACCCTGCTGTAGCTGACATTCTTCTCAGAAGGCAGGAAAAAGCTCTTGGTCTGGCCCCCATCACCACTCATTCATCCTTGCTAAGGTAAATTTTAATGAACACTTGATGGTCACTACCATGAAGTGGTCTCACAGCTTACTATGAGCTGCACTGTTGGCACATGCCATCCATACAGTCATCCAAAACCTAGAGTGCTGCTCTCCTCTTTTTTTGTTTCTATAGAGGTCTCTGGGAGAAGGTTGCCTTTGTGCTTTTACCTGAGTAGTTCCATGGCTGGTAGGTAGCTGGCTTCAACCAAAAATGCTCTTCTACTTTTTTAATGTCAAAAACCTGCCATGAGGCAGCTAGGCAGCTAACAGCTAACCTCTTCTTTTCTACTGCCCCAGGAGTGGTCAGCGGCCATCCATAATCTTCCAGTATTGCCTTGCTAACTAGTCAATGAGCTTTCTATATCTCCTGCCTTGTGCATAGGTTTCCTGCTAGCAGCAAGGTTCTGTACAAGAAAATGACTTTTTTCAAGCCACTAATAATATTTTCTTTCCTTTAGTGCACCAGACTGGAGCCCTCTTGATACCTGATGTACACGTGGCTGTTTGGAAAAGTTTCCAAAACCAGTACTGTAATGGCAAGAGCACAAGGGCAGGCAAGACTTGAGCTGTCAGAGCTAAGCTCATCGTAGGACAACAGGAGTGGAAGCTCATCGCCAGTTTGTCCCCAGACTTGGCTGCCTTCTACATTGCAACAAGCTAACGCAATATATAGCATTTTGGAATGCAAACTGACACACAGACATTGAAACCGATCCAGAGGAGGAGGAGCAAGGTTTGTGCTCAGCAACAAACTCAAACTGGAACTAGCTCATCAGTCAACAGATATGGTCAAAGGAGATCTGGCAAACAATCGAAAGTCCTGGATGGCATTTCCAAGAGGAATTACTGGTAACAAGTAGCTGCACACAACTTCTTAAAAAAATCAATGTTAAATTTATGTTCACATTGAATAGAAACTGTCCATAAAATAGAGCACTTTGTAGAACATTGTTCATAAAAAGGTTGAGTCAGTCTTGCCTTTTTGTATCAGAGTGAACTGTGAATATTTTTTTTCTGGTTCTCAGTAAGTATTACTAGAGCAAGTAGGAGGGAGGAAGTGTCTATATTACAGTGGATATTTTAAAAAAATAAAATGTAATTCATAGACAGATGTATGTCACTCAGGTCATGAATTCTAGTCAGTGAAAACCAGTGAAAGGGCAAATCTTACCAAATCTGCTTACAACAAGGGCAAAGGGCATTTCAAATTAACACAATCAAGATGAATTAGAAACCAGAATGATATCAGTTGTAAAGCTTCCTGTCTTTGAGAACTGAAACTGCCTGCCGTTGGCACAGATTATATTTATACATCATCTTGCAGAATCTCCCCAATCTCTATCTTTCCCTATTATCATCTTCCTTGTCTTGCTCTTGCTGTCTTATTTTCCAATGAGAAAGATTTTATACATTTCAGCTGTTTTTGATCTCAGGACAGAATTTTCCACCATTTTTTTTCTTTTTTTACTACATCATAGCCTTCTAAAATTAATTACAAAAATATCAACAAAACCAGTAAGAAAAATACTGATGGCAAAGAAAATTTTGTATATTCAATATACACTTATTAAAATGCTGCCAGTCTTTACAAATCACATCTTAGAAGTTGTACAGTAGACTGTGAAGTTTCTTTATGAGCAGTAAAAAGGAAAGCCTGATGCTTTGTATCAGTGAAAAGGTGTTACTGGATGACAAGTGTTTTCAAACTGATTTTTTTTTTTTTCCTCCTTCCTCTGCACCAGCAGAACAATTTTAACCACTGTGTAGACTGAAATAGATTGTCACATTTGTAGCCACTGGTCTTGCTGGTGAAGCAGGATGACAAGAGGCATTGCACTGCTTTCAGAGGCTAGAGGCATCTTTCCCATGTGCAAGATGGACAGGATGGGTGGGATTCAGTTGCCTAGACATTGCCCAGACACATTACCTGAGATACCCCAGGGCAGCCACAACAGCTGCGTGGGACTGGCAGGTCTGAGGTAGGACTTCAGGGAGATCCACTGCCTTGCGAAACAGCAAGGGGAGGCCAGGCAGGCTTAAAACATCAGGGCCAATACCAAAAACAACACTTGACACTCCTGTTTAGGCAACTGAATCTTCCCCTCCTCCTTGAGTATTCATTACCTTGACCTCCTTGGACTGCCTGGGGGCTGTAGCTCACCTTTCACTCCATTCCTACTAGAAAACAGAATTTCTCCAGAGATTTCATTGAAACTAAACATTGCAACCCTAAGATTTTGATTCCCTGTTATTCAGCTGGGAAAGAAAGAATTCTATAAAATCTCTGTTTCCTTTCTTCTTTTTTAGGAGTTCACAGAAACTATGGGATACACTAGCTGGGTCCTCACACCTCACTTCCAGCATCATGGCAGAACACTTTCTGAAGCTGCTAGTTTGCTAACATTTTTGTGTCTCTTTTTGAGTTAAATGCTTAAGACACATGACCTCTCACCAAAAAAAAAAAAAGAAAGCTACCGAATTTTTTGCCATTTTTAACATTGTTCAGTGGTGAGTGGACTCAGTAGATGAGAGATCTGCCCTGAGATACCACTTAATTTGGAAGCAAGGAGTTCAACCCAGTTCTTCTACCAGCCAGGAGGCCGCCTGCAGCCGAAAACCATTGAAGAACTGCAGGTGCAGCCTTCCCAGGCTTGACAGAGCTGTTTCATCTCATGTTAATAATTAAATATTCATTGGAGCATGGACCAGAACCTGACTCTCCTACTTCCCAGGTGATAGCCCTAATTACACGCCCATGTCATCAATCTCTGTCTCTGCTGTAATGAATTGTCATTATTTGTATATACTGGAAGAGTTTTAACAGGAGACATCTCCCCTCCCTCTTCCCCTCCCCTCTGACAACCAAGAAGTTGCAGCACTCTTTCTGGCACACATGAAGAACTGGGTTCAAGACTTTCTGCTGAATTACATGGAGCAGTGAATCTGAGAAGTGGTGTGCAGAGAATAGCCATAGTCACTGCAAGGTGGCCCTTGGCCCTTTGGCTAAGCAGAGGGAGACTGAACCTGGCACGAATTTGACTGAGTTCATTATGAAGAAGGTTCCTGACCATGCTGGCTGTAGGTATGCATTTGTACATCTCCATCGGCAGCTGAACTAAGGCTCTAATCTTGCTAGCTCCTTAAGACTAGAATTATGCACCAAAAGGAATGCATGGATGCTTAAATCTCTTTGTACATCTAGCCCTTTTTATCTACAGGAATATCTGCAGAGGTATACATGCTTCAAATAGTTTTCTAATGAAAGACAGTATCAATAATCAATATACTAGCTCTATGCTCCTCTCCCTTCAGGTGTCATTACACAGCCCTTGCCACTGACTCGAACAATGTAAAGATTTCACATTAAGACTCACACAGAAGATCCTTCAGACTCTATAATCACATATTGCCTCTCCAGGGCATTTTCTACAATGCAATACTATATTTTCATATCCATTACTCGCATTCTCTGTAATACTTTCAGCACTAACACTGTTGAAATTACTTGTGCAGGCTTTAAATAGGTTGTTTTTACTACACTAAGTAGGTGTTTCCCCAGAGTTTTCCATAGCTAGATGCTTTCTGAAATGCAACACAAGAGAATTCATTTATTACAAGTTAAGAGTCTGTTAATGCTTACCTTTCCTTTAGGAAAACAAATGAGATTCAAACCAATACACTTAGCAGTATTTATAATAGACCTACTAGTTCTGTGCATCCTCTGTATGTGCAGAATTACTACGCTCTACAGTGTAGAAAAGCTTTTTTTATTACACTCTGGTTAAAAGGGAGTGTGGATTTTTTTTTGCATTGACATCTTTATGCATTAAACTTTTTAATATTGTAGCTTTTCTGTTTAATGTTTAGTGTTTGCCTACTTCAAGCTACAGCAGATGCCAGCATAGTCCCCCCATGACTGGTAGAGACAAGGGAGAGATGAGCTTTACCCCTTGCACACCTGATAACACACAGGGAGATGGTCCTTCTTGCTCCACCATACACTCGCCAGGACAAGGTTTCCGCACAGCAGCTGCTTGGTGTCATAGATCCCCTTCAGGGACCTGCATCTGCTTCCTGTGAGCAAGATGCCAAGAGGAAACTGCTGTGCTGGTGCAAGGAGCTGGAGGTGGAGGCTACCATGCCTTACCCTTACATGGTGCAGTGTAAATCTGCACCAGCAAATACCAACTGAACTCTAAAACAAATGGTAAAGCTGACTACGGGGTTGTTATCTGTCTTTGGTATTCAAAACTGTAATTCCTGAAAATGGTCCCATATAAATCTTTTGCACTCCAGTTGTGCTTTTGCTAACAAGCAGTTACAACAGTGTCACCCCAGTGAGTTGTTTGGAACTACTCTTTATTTCACCCTAGCAGTAGTGACAGGAGAACCAGACTTTCTGAATCAGGCTTAACATGCTCAGAGTGAGAAAAGCACTAAAGACAAAAGTGATTTTTTTGTCTTGTTAATGTCAGCATTCAAACATCATGCCCTCATCCCTGCATGGTCTTTGTGAGACCAGAGGGATGTGCAGAAGGAGAGCATATATCGATTCACAAGGTCTTACAGGACCAAGGAGAAAGTTTCAGCAGCAGCTCAGTATGAGGGAGGGAATGGTACACTGCTAGAGCTTGGATCATAGCATTGCTACAGCAGGAGAGATGGGAAAAGCAGTGAGAACATCTATGAGGACTCAAGTGTTCTTTCTAAAATATAGCTACAAGCATTATTGATTTCAGCTCTTTTCATCCATGTAAGAGAAAGACAAACTTTACTTCTGCTTATCATTGCTTTAATAATTAAGAAACTAAAAGCCTGGCTGTGATCTCCCATATATAAGCAAAAAAAAAGAAAAAAAAAAAACAAACCAAAAAACATGATGAAAAATATGGAGAAAAGGGGAAAGGAATAATGTTGGCTGAGCAGTTGACTTTACTACTGTGCAGAACACACTAGTATACCTGCCTTATCACGTTGTTATTATTATTGTGGTGGTTTGCCATGCCATCTAGCAGGGATTTAGGGAACTACTAGTTCTGGGGAAGAAATGAAAAGGCAACACAAAAGCAAGACAAGGAAAAACACTCTGAAAAATATAGTTATCAAGAGTAAATACAAGCATTTGAATTTTTCAAATAAAAAAAAAATCTGAATGAAGAGTAGCTTATATGAGAAATATATTTTAGCTTTAATTCTGTAATACAGACTGAGCACTTTCACAAGTTCACTAGACATCGCATATGAAAATATTTTTCTTCTACTTTTAAATGGCTTGTGTTTGCTTATTTTTGCTAATATCAGCAAAGAAAATCTGCAGGTGGCTTTCCATATGTCATCCAGCATTACTATTTTAACTTGTTGTGTTCATATTCTTAATCCCTTCTCTGAATTTTTTTCTGATGCTTCAAGTTGAATCCCTTTAGGTTGCTTCTGGACCAATGTTAAGACTGCACTCACAGTGCTTTGTGAACATGATGACTAGATATACTACACATCAACATAGGTCTAATGTAGTTGTGCTTTACTCCTTACTAGCATGAAAAAAAATAATGGCTGGTTAGAGTTTCTTTTTTTTTTTAAAAGGTGTAATATGTAATTTTTAAAGTTAATTTCCCATCCAAGAAATTACTAATCTCCACCAGATAAAGCACTGTTTTGATATAGTGTAAGTCAAACTTCATCACTTCAGTTTCCTACTTGAAGACTGTGTTTCATATTATGTGGATAAAATCGTATTTCTGTTCTCTTTGTCAGCATTTTCTGAAGCAGGAAAGTTGAACAGAGATTTTATTTGTTCTTAATGTAAAGCTACAACCATTCTCTCACTTGGCCATACAGGCAAAGCCTTTCCCAACCTATATGTGTAGTGGTACTATGTTTGCCCCAAGCAAGTCTTAAAAGGACATGACAATGCCCCACTGCTGCCCTTTCACTGGGATCCTAAACCTCTGGCATTCTGTAGACATTGATAACTTTGACATTTCTCTTTCATTTTCCCTCCCTCTTCCTCTATTTCTATTGTATCTACCTTCCCTCTCCAGCATAAGTGCCTTACACTCCACACCTTTATCCCATAGGCATTTTTCAGCAGTTTTGCTTTCTCTCCTGCAATACATAGCAGATGCTACCAAAACATGGTTATGACCTCTCCTGCAAACAGAAGCACACTGGCTGCATTTTTGCCATTGCAGATCATCACGACCACCACCACAGACAGAGAAAAAAAATTGCACAAGTCGAGATCTTTGCCTCTGCTGTTGACTCCACTGTGTTTCCTGCAGTTCCCTCACCCAGCAGAATGTGCTGATGGGGAAAACAAGGACAAAAGTTTTGGCTAAAAGACCCAGCACATGACTCCAGCAAATTCTATTTACATAAAATGTTCATTTTGACTGTTCATTTATCTTTTCCGGTAACGTAACTTGAAAGATGTTTGGAGAATGCATACAATTATCCTTCTAGGCAGTTCTGAGGTATCTTATTTTAAATTGAATTTCCAAGTTCTTCTATCTATACCTGGTATTGAAAGTTTTCTAAAAATTCCTCCATGTAACATGTAGATATTTTCTGTATTAGGAAAAAAAAGTCAGACAAAAACATAGACCAAAGTTTGCTGCCCCTGAAATCCCCTCTTTTCCCCAAATACTAATTAGCTCTCATCTCTTCTTCACTACTTATTTCCCTGCCCTAGTAAGTCCGACTGCCTCTAATTCTCTTTTGTTTCTCCTTTGCTTTTATGTCACTTATCAGTGGCTTATGTCATGACTTAAATGCTTTTAAAATGGAGTAGATTATAATGAAATACAAATTAGATTATTTACAATACTTTTTCTTTGTTGTCATTGTAAAAGGCCACAGAAGCACAGAAAAGACACATAGAAGCCATAGGCATACAGAGAAGATGTATATATCTGTAAGTCTTTCATATACCCAGACGCACTTATTTTTCTTGGCATTTTGTACTCAAAAGTAATAAGGTTGGACAGAAAATATTTCACAGGTGACCTGGTGCCAGGAAAAATTTGGATTATTTTTGGTCATTTTGAGCCATGAGGTCTCAAGATAAAAGAAAAGAACATTAAGAATAAGCTATTAAGTCACTTAACTAAACACTCCTAAAGGAGTTTGCTGGTGAAGTGAACCACATTTCACTGTTCCTTTACCAGCAAGTAAATGAATGATGTAAGCAATGTATCATTCATTACATAAATGGTTACATGAAGCACTTCAGCTAGTACCATGGAGTTCAGAGTGATGAGCTGACGATGTGACTTTCCTTGTCTTCATTGGCAAACCACCCTAAAAAGGTATGAAATCATTGTGAGCTTGGTTCCTGTCCTCCCCAACTTTTCCAACTACCTAAGACACACATACATATTTTTACTTAAGTGATATAAGTCTCTTTACCACCACCATTCATAATAAAGAAAGTACTGCATCAGGTTTCCTTTGTAACTAAGTTAAGATTTAACAACATGGAATCCTATCCATATATTTGTAAAAAATAGTTCAAAAATACCCATATAGTGAAATCCTCATGCATGACTCAGTGAAGACAGTACAGAAAGTAAAAACTAGGGATAAAAAAAATAATCTAAGCTTATACTCTCATACTGAACATTTTGGTTTTGTTACATACACTCCACCTTTTAAATGATATCAAGTAGTCATAAAGGAAAGGAAGAAAGAAATATTATTCTACACTTCTTTTAGATAAGACTTTATTTGGAAAACGAGGCCAGGATACAGAGGAACATACCAAATACAGAATTACAGCACATAAAAATCACATGCCCAGCTCCAAGACCAGATGCCCAGCTCCAAGACCAGAAATCATATTGCTAATATTTCCTATATAGCAATAGATGAATGTATCAACTTTGTAGACTTGACCTGACAATGAGATAAATCCTAAGAGTGAAGACAGACAAAAAGAGAAAAGCAGGGAGAGTGGGAGCAGAAAAATGAAAAGGCTTGAGGGAAGTCTGTATTCAGAGTCCAAAAAACACCACTTGTGTTTCTACCACAGTCATCATTACACTAACTGGAACAATAGCCAAGTTGTTAGCATATTTGTCAAGGAACTAAAGCTCTGCTGCTGCCTGTGTTCATTACTTCAAAGTTTGTATTGTCAGTCCTTCTGTTACTAAGGACACCCCATATAACAAAGTTACCGTAAGAAAGCAACCATATCCATCTTTCTGCTAACATTTTGCCATCATCCATCAGCAGAAATTCATACACTCAGAAAGAAAACATAGAAGAGGAAAGTAGATGCTAGCTTAAGAGACTATGACCATCAGCTAGATGCGAAATGGTCTAGGATCCCAGTTACTCTTTTAGATTGTTTTACATTAGATGATCCTTGGACCAGAAAAATCCACTTCACCAAACCAGACACAATCTGGAAAGCAGAATAATCTATGGATGACAGAAAGCAAAATGAAATAAAACTGGCATTTCCTGCAACTCATGTTGTTATTTATTTTCCCTCCACAAATATGATTCATAGAAAAGGTTATTTCTTCAGATGTTGATGTACAAACCTTAACCAGTCTATCAACACCAAACCCCATGAAAGCTTCAGACTAAAATACTTCTACACAACCCGTCTTCCCACACATTTTCACTTGACTGTGGACATAGGTTCCCACTTTATTTACCATTAATTTGCTTATGGAGCTCTGTCTCAGGTGAATTATTAGAGAGATCATCATTATGGGGTTACTTTAAAGGGTTTTATTACTGACCAAATGGTAATTAATGACTGAATGAAAATCAAATGGCAATCAAATAGTGATTAAGCAATAACTGAGTGTTAATTAGTGGTGTAGACAGCAGTCAAACACTCTTACTACACTTCTAATAATTAAGCTATATCTGAATATATATAAATGTCACTAGCGTATACTTCTAGCCTAATGTAAAATTTCCCTTACCTCATTATAGATGGCAGATTCCAGGTCAAAGAGATCTCAGCCTCGAGGAGTAACCTTGAGAGGCATCCCTGCTGAGGGGGGAAGATCGCTGCCGTGCATTGGACCACCCTATAGGAAAGCTCTGTGGGCTCAGGGGAGGCAATCAATTTTTATAGCATGAATCATAAAATGGTTTAGCTTAAGGGACCTTAAAGATCATCTAGCAATCCCCCTGCCGTGGGCAGGGACACCTCCTACTAGACCAGGTTGCCCAAAGCCCCATCCAGCCTGGTCTTGAACACACCACTTCCAGGGATGGGACATGTACAACTTCTCTAGGCAACCTTGTTCCAATGTCTCACCACCCCCAGACTAAAAAATTTCTTCTTGATATCTAATCTAAATTTCCCCTCTTCCAGTTTCAAGTCATTACGCCTCAGGCTCTCACTACATGCCCTTGTAAAAAGTCCCTCTCCAACTTTCTTGTAGCAGCACGGCCTGGGGCGGCCCCCGCAGCAGGGCTGGGCTCAGTCGGGCCTCCTTGTCTTTGAGGCCTGGGCCAACACCTGCAGTCGCTCACCCATCACAAGCTGCCAGCCACTAGCCAAGCCCCGGGTGATTCAAAAATAAACTTGAGGGGGGAAAGACAAACCATTACCTACTGCCTGTGGGCACAGAATTGTGTGGAATGGCCCAAATGGAGGTAAGCAAGCAGATGGAGTCTGTAAAGTACTTTTTCACAGAGATCTAGAAAAAGGTAGTATTGAGATCACACTAGATTTATAATATCAGATTCTTTGCGGCTTCCAAATGTACTGATTTTTATCAAGCTGTGTGAAAAATTAAAAAAAAAGGGGATATTATACAAAATTAATAAATAGAGAATAAAATGGAAACTCTCAATGCCAGTAAGCTACTTGCCAAGAAACATTGGCTAATGAGATGATTTTTTTTAGCAAGACAAGAATTTTAGCATTCAGTATGAAGGTTTGTTTCCGTTGTTTTTTTGGGGTTTTGCTTTTGAAAAGAGAAGACGACATTTAATAGATTCTGACCACATAGGCCATCAGAAGTCAGGTTATTTGTAATTCTGACCCTAGTTGAAGAACAGGCAATTTGAAGACAGCAAGTTTGACACACTTATTCCTCTTTGACTTGAATGGGTACAGCACAGTAGACCAGGTTTCATGCTTCACCCATTTTATTTCCAAGTATTATTTTCTGTTCCAAATTACAAAGTTCGTAACAACTTCAAATACGCAAGGGATTAACTTCACCAAATAAAGTGAATAATTGTAGCAACTTCAAGAAACTTAGTATTTTTTTTGTTCATTAAACAGAAGGACAGTTGGGAAAACCCTCTTAAAATATGCAGGAGATGTTGAAAAAATTCTTAATGGAATGGGATTTCTTTTTCTCAAAATACTTCCCCATTTTGCAAGATATTTTTCAAGTATTAAGATAGAACTCAAAAACTCAATCACAAGCTAGAAAGTTAAGGGTTTCACTTGTCAAGAATTAGAAAACAAACAGATAAAACCCTGGTTTGGGTGTTCCTCTCACCACCACAAACACACACACATCCTAATATTTACAAAGAAAATAATCACAGAAATAAATATTATTCTGAGATTTTGAGCACATTTCAGTAAGTTAAGAGAGATAAGAGCCGGCTTTAGGAAGGAATAGCAGATTATAGAAATAACTATATAAACTATTGATGCGTGTCATCATAACAAAACAACTGAAATAAAAAGCAGTAAGAAGTGGAAAATACAGAAAATGTTCTACGTACATTAATCAAAACTTAAAGAACAGAGGGTGCAAGGAAAAATCCATAGCGTAAAAGATGTACTCAAAACATTTACTGGCCTCACATTAGGGAAAGTTTTACACTATTGTTATATTTCTATCATTAGATGAAATTAGAAATTAGCTAGGTGGCAGATTCCAAAAAGTTGTTCCAAATGAGGAAATCCTTGTCAAACAAGGATGTTTCTCATTAGGCAAAGCATGACATGAAGGAAAACTGCTATCAAGAATTAGGAAGAAACACAAACCCATGTGTGATTATGCAAATACTTGCAGAGGAGTAAAAAAAAAAAAAAAAAAAAAAACAAAAACAAGATGAAGATAGAACTGCTAGCAAAGTGATTTGAACCTCTCAGATGAGCACATCTAAGCTCAATGAAATTTAATACAATCAAGTGCAAGGTCACACAGTAAGGAAGAGAACAAATCTGTAGCATAGGAACTGCAGTGAGTGAAGATCTGGAGGGCAGAGCTTACAACTAAGTCTGCGTAAGCTTCCAGCATGTTTTCTGGGAGAGTGAATGTGTTCTCTTGTACAGAAAGGGGATTCCATCCCTGCTGTCTTATTTCTACATGCAGCAGCAATGTGCTCAATGCTACGTTGTTGCATTCACTGTAGCTAATGGCATTTTTAAGAAGTGGAAAAATTGCTGAGTGTTGAGTCACAAAAAAAAAAAAAAAAAAACTAGTTCTGTGCATCTTAGCAAAAGAAAACAAAGGCTATAGGATACATTATATAAAAGCCTTCACGGAGGTGAAATATCAGATAGTAATGACTCTTTCTTCTAATGAAATAGAAAACAGTAAGAACAGGCAGCAAGATACTGCCATCAACATCAATCATTTAGTATCTTTAAATACTACCACATTAGCTTTCTTGCAGTTTTCTGAAGGTTTACTTGTGTTCCAAGAGGTTAGATATGTCAGTATCAGTGACGGTGAAATGTCTTCAGTCCTGCAAGTCTAAAAGTCTTTACCAAGAGTATATACCTAACATCCTTTCCGTTTACGGTTGGAATAGAATATATTTTACCAATTCTTAATATAAATGTATCTCTCTTTTGAATATTTCTGGTATTTTTATGTCTTTAATATAGATCACTGTCAAGAATTATTATTGAGGATTTTAGTTAAATATACTTTAAAAATTCTTCCAGTTGCTCTTAGCATTAATAAAGCCAGGTATTTCACTGATATGTCCAGGTTCCCCTAACATCGCAGTAGGCTCCTCCAAAATGTCTCAATATGATATTTAATTTATACTAATTGGCATAAATGTTAGGCATTTCATAATTAAATACTAAACACTTTGATCCATGACTGTTCTTGAAGAAGATGCTATTATGCAACACATAAGAGATGGTGATTGCTAGCTACTTCATCAAAAACATGGAAAACCTGAGTAGCCACTGTAATCCAGAGTGGCATTTAAAAGGGTAAGCAAAACCTAGAAAAGTATAAGTGTCTTCATTCCAGAATTAAGATATAGTATTAAAAATTACACAAAGGCAATACCGATGAAATAAAAAAATAAATACAATAATATTTGAAAGCTGGGACCTAATTTTAAATGGGAATAATCCTAAAAAGTAATGCAGATTTCATATGTTTTGTTAAGTGAGAAAGTGAGAACAGATATGAAGTCCATAACTGTCTACGTCCTAAAGCTCTGAATTTTTAATTTTAGTTTGTCTGGCTTAGTTAGGCACCAACCAGACGATGACAATTTCTAATTATGAAAAACATCAGGATTTGAGGTTTTCCACATTGCTACAGAGCCAGAGAGTCTTTTGCAACAGGAATTTCAAGTCCCCCATTCCTCAGACTACTAGAGTATTTCTGTGGGAAAACAAAGTTCAAGCCCTTTCTCTGCCTTATTTTAGCAGCCCCACTGTTCAATGGAACCAACGTTTCTTGCCTGATGTGTATTTAACTTCTACAGACTAAGAAAAGACCACTGCAATGATCTAATTACCTTTATAACACAGTCCATGATGGTTTCCAGATTCCAGTCTTGTTTCAATTAACAAACATCTTAGAAAGTATCAACCTTAAAAATAGACTCAGTAATGCTGCAGAATCCACTGCAGTCCTTGGTAAATCACTCACTGTGACGCCTCCTTTCCTCTGGTCTGCATCTGCTTGTCTATAGCTTCCAGCCACCTGCTATTACCTTTTTTTGGCCAGACTAGAGGCCATTATCAAGGTTTTGTTCCCTGCATTTGTACAGGTAGACCCTAATCAAGTCATCCGTTAACCTCATTTACAAGGAAATGCAAAGATGAAGCTTGTTAGATTTTTCACTACACAACACATTTTCTACTCTTGTAATTAGTGCCATGGCTTTGTCTGAACTTTCTATAATTTATCCATATTAATTAATGAACCGTAGACCTCAAAGTGGACAGAGTATTCAAGTAACAAATGCACTTATGCCAAATTCAGAAAGATGTGCCTTCACAATACATCTCTCTTTATTCCTCCAAAGTTCATAAAAGATATTTAAGACAGAATCAAACTCAAAACTCATAGTGATCTGATGGCCAACAAATTCCCCTGGTCAAATGTAACAGTGAGAGTTACCTAAAGTCATTAAAGCCGCTATTCACACAGCTAAGGCTTCACAGAAATACATTTTTTAATCACTTCACAGAAATACATTTTTTTCAGTAAATACAAAACAGCATTTTATTTTTCCTGTACAGCTCATTCCACTGAAACATACTCAGTTTTGTGCCAGCTTTGGCTGGGTAAGTGCCAGCAAAAGGTATCACTGCTGAATCCTCTTTCTTTACTTAACATTTCAACTTTTCAACCCTCAGCAAACCATCACTAGCCATAACATGGTCTTTTAGTACACTGATA
The DNA here is from genome assembly GCA_013398155.1 of Pedionomus torquatus. Lineage (NCBI taxonomy): Eukaryota > Metazoa > Chordata > Aves > Charadriiformes > Pedionomidae > Pedionomus > Pedionomus torquatus. The sequence goes on along the minus strand of VZRU01010115.1, from coordinate 190,560 downwards.
AGAAGCTAAGTGCCATAGAAAGAATAGAAAGGATGCCATCAAGAGTCCAAGAATGCATCCTTTCTGTGGTGAGTCTCATTTTACGCTGACATTTTCACACCTAAGAATTAGCCACCTTTTAATGCTTGTAAAACATGTGAAGTACTGCTGGTTGATTACACAAGACTTTCATTTCTAAATCAAGATATGGAATACTCTCAAGTCTAATCTTCACAGAAATCAGAAGATATTACATTAACACTTTTAGCTTTATCAACCACTACTTCTAATTTCATCAAAAATACATCAAGCTAGCTTGACATGGTCTGGTTTTCCTATAACTCATGTTGATTGGCACTAATTATACAACACTTCTTTAATTCATTATTAATTAGGCCCCTTATTATTTTGCCCAGAAGTGATGTCAAGCTGACAGACATGTAATTATCCAGGTCATGCCTTTTACCCTCTTTGAATGTTGGCACATTAGCCATTTTTGTCTTCTTTCTCCAGTATTTCAAAGCTTATCAAAAATCAGCATTAATGATCCAGGAAGCTCATTGGACAGCCCTGTTGAAACTAATTATCTGGGCACACTAATTTAAAAAAATGTCTAAATTTAGCAGCTACTAAAGAGCAACCTATTGAGTACCTATTACTAGAAATTATTTTCATTGACTTCCTATCTTACAATTATATAACAGCTACATCTTTTAATTTTCTTATCTTTTTACATCACTTAACAATTTCACCATATCCCTCTCACATTAGACCAATAACATCTGTTAAGACTTTTTCTTATTATAAAGTAATTCAGTGCTTCTTATCAGCCTTAGTTATGCTCAATATCTTTTTTCCCTTTTATTTTCTTCGTTTTCCTTCAGAGTCTAAAATATACATATTACTTAATTTTATAACTCCACTAGCTGTCCTCTGAACACATGAATAAGTTTTTAATCCCTGTGACCTGCATTACACCAAGGGATAATGTCATTATCTTAAAATTTAAAATTGAAAGAAACTTTATATTAACCAAAATGCCCACCCATAGCACCTACCCAATATGCTTTCCATATTTACTCATATGCTGCTAAACAAGTTAATTTTTTAATACAATCTTACTACCCACATGAAGCACCTTAAAAACAACCCAAGCAAACACCACCTCAGAGTTGATTATCAAAAGAAAGTCCCTGTCCTTACCATTTCAAGTCAAAGTTCAGGACACAATTGATCTAAAACTTGCAACAACATTAAATAAAAAGTACAAGTATTGCCAGTGGGTCAGAGAGTAAGAAGTACAGGAGTATCATTTACTGATTTGGACAAGCCTGTTCTTACAAAAGCAACTTCTAGAGCACAATCAAATATCATACAACTGAAATATGCTTTTAAAATGTTCACTTGCATATTATGCCACAGTCATAGTAGTGCTTTGTGCTCTCGTGAACTAACAGAACTTTGCCTTGTAAATTCATTTTAGTTACTTTTAATTAGAGGACAGATAGCTAGCAATATGGGGAAAAGGATGAACAGTCCTTATTTGTTTTGGAAGTTTAAACGCATAGTGATTTTCACCAATGAAATGGTAAAATGTGGCAGTAAATGAAAAAGAGCATATCTGGCTTTAGTAGGTAAAGGCAAGATACACATCAATGTAGAATACTTCATGTATCCATAGTGACAGTATATAAACTATGGTTTGTACTCTGGTAATCAGAGTAAGAGAAAATAGTTTGTACTCTGGTAATCAGAGTAAGAGAAAACAGACAAATAAAACAGCAATGGATAGAATTTAAGTCTGAAAGTTTTATTCCATACTGCTTTCTAATCTGAATTTGTTGCCTGAGAACTATAATGCAAATTTGGTACTGTTATTTTTCAGACTATCCTCGCTTTGACACTGATGTGCTAGGTCCATTTTCACATGTACCTGCTTGTGACCACCACAGTAAAAGTTCCTGCTTTTCCTCACTTCTTTTTGCTGAAGATCAAGGCTGGCCTTTCCACGGGTATGCAGATGGTGCAGCTCAAAGTGCAAGGCTTCATAAAAACCGTTCCCACCTAGATATGCAAACTTAGCACACAGGAAACGATAAGAAGCAAAGTCTGACGTTTTTCTATTAAGATCATCAGAGCAAAGTAGAGACCTTCGTTGTTTCACCAGTGTCAACAGCTTCACATATCACAAGTACTTTACGGAGAATATCCAAGAACAGCATTCCATAGTTGAGACTAGTGGGATGGGATTTGTCTGGGTCCTCAACAGATGCCGTGTCAATTTAAACATTGTTAATTTATTATGAGCAGCAGTGATCCAAACAGATATATTATTCATAAGAAAATCAAATGCCCAAGGAAGAGGACAACATACAATTACTTGTTTCAGGTCTCCTTGCAGAGATGACTGCACCATGAGAGGTCTGTGCCAGCCAAGACACTCCACAAATTGGTAGAGAGCCAGACTAAAAAGCAACCAGATTTACACGTAAATAGATAGACACTACAAGTTCAAGTAGTTATCTTATATTTAGAGCATGAGAAGGAATTCCCAGAAGACTGTTTATAATGTCACTTATTCATGCTCAGCTGACAGATCATTTGCATAAGGTCATATAGACTGAATGTGAGTTACTAGGTTATATGAAAGGATCCTTTGCCATCTTTGCACACGCTCAGATGCTACTCAAAACACAACATACACTATGTCTTCTTGAGCTTGGCCATTCCACTAACATTACAAAACTACAACCATCATAACAGCCATCTGGCCTCAGTCAGACCCTACATGGAATTTACAATGCAATGGTCATTACAAAGAATGACTTGAAGGCCAGTCAGATGATCACTGAAACCAGCAGCAACGGAAAGGAGAAAAAGAGGAAAGGAAGAAGGGGAAGAGACAAAGGAAGGTTAAGCTCTTACAGGTGAAATGAACATGGGTACATATACCAGTAGTTACAGTACAGCCTCCAAACAGAGAATTTATGGACAGAATAGTTCAGACCTTGCTTTAAGCCTGATGGTGTTGGTTTGATCTCACCTATAAATTGACACAAGCAGGTTAAGCAGCTATAGCCACACATAATATAATTCAACTTGATACCACCGCATCATTTTAACTAAATATAAACAGCAATTTAACAATATAAACAGCAGGTTTAGAATCACATCCCATTAACAGTCTGGCCAAGAAGCAATTATTGCCTGGCACCATGTTCCACCACCAGCCTTTAAAAAACAAACAAATAAAAAAAAAAACAAAAACACACAAACAAAAAAAGTCACTTACTGACAGATTAAAATTCTCTCTGGAGCAAAGACCAAATCTTGGAATCCTCCTTCTTCAGACTCAGGCTCTATTTGAGTCATTGTTATATCACTGAATGCTACATATGTGAAATTAAGCAGGACGATAAATTAAGTCCTACAACCAGCCTCACACAGCCTAGGTAGTGTTACACATTGGCATGTGCTCTCATTGTCAGATTATCCATATTAAAGGAGCAGAAGCTGCAACCTATAATGGAACAATCCCTACTTTGAGTCAGACAAGACCTAGTTCCTAAAGAGCTTTTAAGACTGTGAATCCCAAGCAGAATCAGATATTTCCGTTCTCAACTGGAGGACAAATACTGATGTCCTCACCTTTCACACATGCCAGCTTAGGCAGCTCTCTAGCTTACACTGATTACCATTCTAAGGCATTGGCTGTTTCTTTTGAACAAGTAGCAAGTGTAGCTACTTAATTCAGGGATGACAACCTTGCCTCCAGGTGTAAATGTTGTAATGCTGAATATCATAATATGTTTGTGCTTCTATTTGTGAATCTAGTTATAGATAGTAGGCCATGAACAAATTAAGAGTGTCAAACAATGTCAAAAGACAAACACCTAGGATAATTAATCCCCCAATAAATATTTACATCCAATTCAGTGTTGAAAAGAATACCAATGGACCAAGTATAAGCCAACCCTATGCTGCAGCCAAGCCTGGAAGAAGTCTGTGAAACTAGGCAGGACATTTGTTCCCTAAAAAACAAGTTAAGTAGAAAGCAAGCATTGCAATACCATTCAGCTCTCAAACACTTGACAGGTTAGATTTTAAAAAGGTACAGGTTGGACTTTCCATAGCTAAAATAAACACAAATACCAAGCTTGGGTTTCTAAATATAGTGTTTATTTATTGTTAAAGGTTAACATCTGAACAGAAATCTGCAGACAGAAGGATAATCTTTCAGTGATGTTTCTGTTTAAACTGAAGTCCACAGTAGCCACAAGTTCCAGTTTTTGTATCTTTGTCCTGCAAAGATATAAGAACACAACAGATGCTAGTTTCACTTTATAAAACTTATAGAAATTACAATTTTTGTCAGATTTGTATAATCTTAAAACAGATCAATATAGCTGAAGTACAGAATTTAATCTTATTTGAAACACTGGGAGTAAGAACAATGGTATGAGGTTCATGCTTGATTTCCGTATCCTACACAGCTTCCCTTCTGCCAGCTTTTTAACTATCGGGCCTAATCTCAACAATATCGTTTTAAAGTCAAACCAAGTGATAACTCTTCAGCAATAAAAGATCCTCTTACTGAACTGGAGAGTTTGGTCATATTTATTACAATGTTCTAAAAAGATTTCATAATTAATTTAGTACAGAATAGGATTTGGCCTTTTCCGCACCATTCTTCTGGGTAAATGTCAAAGTTCAGGTGAGCAAGCAAAAATTTTAAGACACCTGCAGTCAGAGTTTGCCTGATAACAGCACCTAAGCAACAGGTCATTGCTAATTCCACCAAAGTCATATCATACTAGCCTCAGTATTTTTACTCTCTAGAATAAGAATACACTGGGAACCATCCCTAATGTCAATAGGAGGATAATAACATGCTTATTCTTCACTGATTCTCTGATCATGACTGAAATGTTCAATCTTCAGAACTATCAAGATTCCAAAAGACTGAAAGAGGGATTTGGTACGCCTTTTTTCCTTGAACTTACAAGATTCAAAATAAACTGCATATCCCTAAGAATATTGCAAATGTATCCTCAAGCTACATGGTGGCATTTAAATAATTAGAGTGTCTCAAAACACAGCAAGCATGTTATTTTTTCCTCTCAAGTACACATTACTTCAGTTAATTTCCTTGTTTAAAAAAATTGTCCTATCAAACAACCCAAATTTCAAAACGAAACTTCTGTAACTTCAGATGAAAGCCCTCTAACTCTTCTGAGTAAAATTCTTAATTTCATATTAGGCACCAAATAAAACCAGCATCTCCATTGCTTGCTCCTTTTATTTTGTTAAACTAACATGCCAAAAAGTAGCTCATCTTACAAACAAAAATTTACAGACAAAACATGCTATATGCAGAATTACGACATTACCAAGTTTATGTATACTTTAGGATGTCCCAAAGCTCCACCACCACCATCACATGATATCACTCTGTTTTCAACTTCACTCACAGGTTGCTCTGCTATCAAATCAATTGCAAAATTCTTGTTTACCTGCAAGAAAAAAATGAAACTTTCAGATACCTTCCCCGCTTGGACAGAAAGCAATTGCTATTCACCACTTTCCCAAGCAGTTCTACAACAGCCACCCTGAGAAGTGGATGGAAGAAGCATGGATTTCTTCCCACCTCGTCCACCAACTCTTTAGGCGCAATTAGTGAACTAAGCATGTTAAACTCTGCAAAAGTAATCCCCTTCCCCTGATACACAGGCCACATCAGTGCTCAGGTTTACAACATGACCGAAGCAGATCCAGCAGAGCAGTCAGCAGGAATAAGCAGCCAAGAATAGAAGATACTTAATTGACATCGTGCTTTAGCAACTACATGATAAAAATTGCAAAATAAACTGTTAATAAACTCAAAAATAATGGTGAGACAAGTAAGGTCAGGAGGAAGACAGAACAACTGCTGGCAATTTAGTGCCCCTCAGCCTCTATCACTGCACAGGAACCTCAGGATAACACAAAAGTGATGGATAGCAACAGTTAGAAAGGCATTAGAAAAAAGAAAAACTTCTAGACATCACTATGCCACACACTAAATCCATCTTATACACACCTCTTGAATATGCCTATCACTGACAAATAGAGCTTTTTCCTGGAGCACATCTACATGGCCTGGCAAACATACCCACCTCTGGACAGGCCTGTGACACAGCAACTTGTGCCTCAGCAGGACCCACAGCACCCAACCAGCACTTCCCTCCCTCATCCATGCCAGCTTCTTCCAACCTGTTCCCAGCTAGTACTGAGCAGACACCCACCCCCTACTTAGCTTAAACACGATCCAGGAGGGGACAGCTTTTTCAAACGTGATGTCATACACACAAGAACAAAAAATTGTTTCAGCTAGGACAGAGCTGACCTTACTAGCAGCTGGTATAGTGCTATGGATTTGAGATGAAAATAGTGTTGGCAAAACAAAGGTATTTTTGTTTGTTGCCAAGCAGTCAAGGCATTTTCTGCTCCTCACACCACCACACCAGCAAGTAGGCTGGGGGTGCACAACAAGTTAGGAGGAGACACAGCCAGGACAGCTGACCCCAACTGACAAAATGGATATTCCATACCATATGGCATCATGCTCAGTATACAAAGCTGGGGGAAGAAGAAAGAAGTGGAGGACATTCTAAGTTATGGTGTTTGTCTTTCCAAGTAACCATTACACGTGATGGAGCCTTGCTGGAGATGGGAACCAAGTGAATGAATTTGTTGTTTTGCTTTGCATACATGGCTTTTGATTTACTTATTAAACTGTCTTTATCTCAACTCTTGAGTTTTCTCACTTGTATCCTTTCTGCTTTTCTTCCCCATTCTGCTGCAGGGGCAGTGAGCAAGTAGCTGCACAATCCTGGTTGTTGGCTGGGGTGAAACCACAACAAATACACGCATGCAAAATGCTCCTTGCCCAATGCATAATTCAATGAGCAATTTTTTTTCCTGGCCATAGTGCCGGTTTGACAATCCCATTGCCATTTCTTTCCACCGACTCGCTTGCACCAGTACATGGTCTGTGAGGCCAAGGGAAAACCCAACCCGGAACAGACCCAGGTCCAAAGATCCAGAAGGAAGGCAGGAGGTTACATTTAAACCCATTTAAACTGGGGTCAGTTTCCTGCACAGCTTTAGCTGCTGCACCAGCCCAACAGAAAAAGTAAAGCCAAAGTGGGAATGGTGGTGTCAAAAAAGGTCCTATGGTACCTTAGGGATTGTACAAGGGCAGGATGATCTAGTCTGACTGCAGCAGATGCAGTTTAACAGCTGCGTGCTCAGTCTTCCCACAGCTATTTGCTTTATGCCCTTGCCAGAGAGCACCAATTCCCCAGTTCCACACATTCAGCACAGAGATCAATAATTTTATATAAAATGCATGGATTTCATAATAATTAGGCTGGTAGAACTGAGGGGACAATATCCAGGTACTCTGAGCCTGTGCCTAGCCACTGCCTGGAAAGGTCACATGCGGTACCCAGGTGTGGGCTCAACCAGATGTCCTCACCAAGAACACCTGCATCCAGAGGCTGTGTTCCCAGACAAGAAAGCTGCCAAGGCTGGTCTGGGCTGATGACAAGCCAGGCTCGACTACTCAGAGTATACCAAAGGCAAAGAGAAGAACTAACCGAGAAAAGTAGGGTCACCAACTTTGCAGGCTAGCTTTAGTTTCATAAGCAAGACGACCTATAGGCTACCAACACAGCTGTGAAACCCTAATACCTACAGCCGAAACATACTGGGGGATCTTCAGCACTTAAAGTGACATTTTCATTTAACTATTTCCAACATAGAATCCTTGGTTGTGCCACACAGCACAAGTTAAATTGTAACCATGACAGAATGAGATAAACTCAATAAAAAATCTCAGAAATGAGCATAATTAGTTCATGTTTATGTAGGAAGGGAATACTCGTATGCAATTACATTAAAAATGTACCACCTCTTATACATAATGCCTCTACTCTACATATGCATTTACAGCATTAACAGTAAGGCTCTAAATCAGATGTTCGGGCACTGAGGAAAACAATTTAGCTGAAACAATCTCTGCTTCTCTCCCAAAGGCCCCCAGGGAGCTGTACTGCTTGATGATTAGATGCTCAGTGCTAAGGGACTTGCAATTTCACACACTGACTCTACTGATAAACAGCAGCAACAGACCACAAGATAACTCCACAGTAGCACATCTGGCTGATACTGGTGTTACTAGACTTTACCTTTGAGGTACTGTTATTTCACAATACACACAATTTTAGTTTCATTTGTTACATCACTGTTTCAGCAAATTCTTCCCAGATTCTAGAAATTAAGTGACCTCATTAAAAACTCAATTTGAATAAAGATCAAGATTTTAACTATGCAGAAGCAAATTAAGCTTCAAAACACACATTTAAACAGGTGCACAATTCAGCAGAGCCTTTAATTACGTGATTTTTCTGAACATAAATGACACTAAAAACATCCTTTAAATCTTCTTAAAACAAAAACTGGTCTAAGTTTAAGTTGCTCAAATGCCTGCAACTTTAATGGCCTAAATGTAAGCACTTAAAAAGTATCGGCAAGTCTTGAATTTTGTAAATTCGCCAAACTTAGGGAGCAACACTGAAACCACTATAAGTCGTAGTTTCTAAGAATTTTCGCCATAGTGAAAAAAATACTGAAATCTGAAACTGTTATGCTTTGGGTGTGGGTTTTGGGTTTGGTTGATTTGTTTTTTCTTTTTGTTTGTTTGGGTTTTTCTATAATAGCAATCAAGTTGAAGGCACCAGTATCAGGTATAAAAAAAAGCACAAGCCACCCCTTCTCCCACAAGTAGAATAAATTACCTCCTTTTGTCGTCCAACAAATCTAACTCTTCGATAATCCTTTTCATCATACACCTAAAGTATAAAATAAACTTGATCTTATTGAAAAAGGAATGACCATAAGCAAAGAATTCATGAGCTTACAGCACTGTCAAGAATAAATAGTTATTTTGCAGTTTCAAGTATTACCACCACACAGAAAATGTAGTTACCATTTCTCTCAAACAAGAAATAAAAAAATTGGTTGGAGAGCAGACAAGAAAGGGGGCAGAGGGCAATTTAAAGCCAGTAAACTTAAGACTTAGCTCTGGCCATAAAAGTGAACATATGATTTACTACTTAAAACGTTGTTGCTTGATCACACATTACCATCTGCAAGGTGAACCAAACTAGGAAATTTAAGCTTTGTAGTTATGTTCGGGCAAAGTGACCATAGGGAAAGCCTTCCCACCAGCCCTGAACCCCTCCCGCCTCCAAAGCAGCCTCTCAGCTGGCAGGCCCAGGTCTGACATTAAGGAACACAGAAACCGTGGAGCTACAAGGCGCTGGCACAAGGGCACCGTCCGCTGACGGCTAACGACCCGGGCCCTAATTAACAATCTTAAAGAGACCGCGCCTACCTTGTTCCAACGCATTACCCGTTGGCGTTCATCGCCACAGCGGGAAGCACACCAGGCTGCCGCCTGCACTCCTGGCAAACGTTTCACCGCAGACGGGGCCCAGACACGGCCGCTCTCCCAGGTCAGCAGAGCGACAGCATCGAACCCAGGCCGCCGCCATCGTCCTC
>VZRU01010115.1:165973-180704 GCA_013398155.1 Pedionomus torquatus | reverse complement strand
CCGTGGGTGGCCGGGCTGCCGCCGTTTGCCGCGGGGCTGAAGACGAAAACATCGCTGAGGAGGCGCTGCAAGGACTGCTACATCGTCCGGCGGCGGGGCCGGCTCTACGTCTGCTGCAAGACCAACCCCCGGCACAAGCAGAGGAAGCTGTAGCCTGATGGCCCGGACCCGCCCCCGCGACCCTCCTGCCTCCCGCAAGGGAGAGGGCGAAGGCGGTGTTCGCCGGTCGGACCTCGGCGTCAGACTTTCTGGGACTGCTCCTTCCTTCTTTGGCTGCTCCGTGACCGCCGAGAGCTGACTCCTGGGGACATAAACCTCAAAATGGTGACAAAGTTTCGTCTGAACGCTGAGGCAGAGCGAGTTAAGGTCTCGACGGCACCAGCCAATAACTTTAGGCCGTGGATGCGGAGACCTGAAGTGGAAATCTGCAACTTTCAGGGCCTCTTATCATCTTAGCCGTGAAGCCTTACTTAAAATCACCTTATTGTTAAGTTAGGAAGGGAAAGGCTCAATCATAGGACTCTGAGATCCCTTTGTGTTTAATTAAAGCAAAATGAAAATAAACTCTGCTGATTGTGAATTACTACAATACACTTTTTATTTTTTTAAAAAAAACCCTAAATGTTGAAAGCTGTGAACTGATAGTTGCAAACTTAGGTGGGCTTCTAAGTGGCAAATAATATTAAGTGCTACATTGAAAGGCGATGTTCTGGCTTTTAGCTTGGCTCATAGGTGAGGTAAAATTTCTTTAACTGTTGAGTTACAGCAGACATAATCCCATGTAGCTTCAAGAATGGTAATGTAAATAACCTATCTGCTTATCACTGTTTTGAGGGAAGATGGTAGTATTTTAATTAGTATAAAGTAATCAACAATTTCTTACATTTTAGTGTTTATGTTCAGTAATAGTATAGTGATAGATTGACTGTTCACCGTGTAGTTGGAAGTGTTTGTATCCTCCTTCCTTTGGAGAAGCACTCTTCTGGTGTATCTATTCTGCAGTTAACTGGAAATTGTTGCATTTTGGGTGGAGTTTGTAAACCTTTTTTTGTAGTGTATGCAGCAAAGAAGATAAAAATAGCAATGTTATATTCCAGCTAATTTTCCCTAAGATTCTGCGAAGCTTAAGACTTGCTCACCTAAATCAATAACACTTTTTTTTTAATACAACTTTTCCTGCGTCCTTTGAAACAACTCCCTCAAAGATGTGGGGAGAAAGACTGGGAACAGTAATGCCTCGGAGGCATTAGCTAGTGCGTGTAAATAAAATGCAAGCAGAGAAAATTCTTAGAAAAGTTTCACACCTTTAACACACTTTGCCAATTAAGAAGTCTAATGCCAATTAAGAAGTCTAAGCAACTGTAGATGTTAAAAGCTTTGATTCTCAGACTAGGGTTCATTGCATCTGTAGGTGTGTGCTGTGTATTTTGTGCTGGCAGAAGGAAAGGCCTGAATATAGTGAATCCCTGTCATGCCTTGGGAGTATAGTTACTAGTACACCTTTAAGGTAAACAGTGTGTGTGTATCCAGAAAACCCAGTGATTTTTCAGGCCCACCTCCCTTTCCTGGAGGATGATGAGGACTGTGCAAGGACTGAACTATGGATTGAATGGGTTGGCCCCTTAATGAAGGGTCTGCAGGGCTTTTTTTTAGGAAGGGTAATTGGCAGATTGTCTTACTGCCTCCCAAACAGTTTAGCCAGCCCCTTGGTTCTGTCAAGTAAAAAGGGCAGCTCTCTGGTACAAAGAGAAATCATGCTGTTGGGTTCCTGGAGAGGTATTCAAACCAGGGTTCACTTGCTAAGAGCAGTATCAGAAGGTGAAGAGAGAGACCTCCAAGTATGAGTTGCCAGGGCTAGGAGCAGCAGTCAATTTCTGGCCACTTTTTGATTGCAGTAGATTTACTCACACCAGCCTGGTGTCTGCTAAATATAGTGTTCAGGTAGTACCAAGGAGCAAAATTTAGGGACAGGATTTCTGTATGGCAGAGGCAGGCACAAAATACTGTGTTTTCTTCTCCCCTTTCAGCCTGAGACTGAAGTTTTGTACAGTGCTGACTCAGCAGCCTATTTCAACAACTTACAATTAGGAACAATTGTTCAACAGTGAAAGCCATTGAATTTAGTGCTGCTAGTCACAAATTTGAGATGTCAAGTAATTTAAATGCAGAAGTTTAACATGGTTGTAAATTATTCATGTGTCGTCATCTGAACCGTCAGTTTGTGATACCTGGGGTGGAACATTCAAAAGAATGGAGCATTCATGGCCATCACTGAAACAGCATATTTGGTTGTGCTAATAGATTTTGGAAAGAGGATTATAGGATTAGAAACCAGAAGGCTCTGAATTGTAATTGTACTCTGCCATTGACTTGCTGTATAATCTTGAAAAAGTAATTTTGCCTTTGTCTCAATTTTTCCATCTGTTAGGCAGAAGTGCTGAATCTCACACTTCCAAGTACCTTTTTTTAGTTGATGTCCAAAGACCATTACATAGGTGTTCTAAAAAAGAATCGGATTCTGTAGCTTTCTGTAGTTTGGATGACATGAGAAACGTGACAAGAGCTGCTGGTGAAAAGTGTTTATTTTAGGTCTGTTTACAACAACTACAGTAATAATGTCAGCCAGTACCTTAGCAGTTGATCGTGAAGGGGTCGCATCCTCTTTCACAGACGTGATGAATGTTAGGCTACTTAAACAGCTGTTTTCAAAGGATGAGGTACACAACTGCTACTTAAGCTACTCGGGCCAAAAATGTAGTCCTGAAATGCTAAATACCAATCTATATTAGTTCCATGGTTGTATGTGTTTTCTTTTTTATTTCTCTCCCCTCCACAAATGTGTGGGCAGAAGATGAAAGGGAAAGGAGTGATAAGGAGAGCCCAGCTAGAACATAAAATGGTTTAGGGGAGGAATAGGTTTCAATAACATGGGAAGAATCTTTACGCTAAAGCCTGAAATAGGACTCAGTCCTTACACTGAATATTGAAAAAAGATTCAGGCTTCAGTTATATTTTCAGCTTCTGGTTTTCTGCTGTTTTTTTGCCTTGGTTACCCCTTCCAGAAATTCTTTAAGTCCCCCCACTGGAGTAGGAGTGTGACAACTAATGTCTCCTGTGACTGTCTCCACCACACAGTTATGAAAATCATTTGCAGTTGTGAGTGACTGAACTTGCTTAACTCTCCAGAACTGTTCCAGGGAATGAAACTGTCAGATTCCTGATACGCAACAGGTCGAGTTGTATTTAGGTCAACTGGAGGATAAATCTCGAGCTCATGTATATTAATGACTGTCAGACTTTGTCTGTGGTTGTGTGTGTATGGGAATTACAGTATTGGTTGCTGAATTCAGGACAATAGCTCTTCAATACTGAGAGGTGAGGGAGAAGTCTTTGGGAACTGCAGTACTGGGGGAGCTGTGTCTGCCTGGAACGAGAGAGTACACGCTGAGGTTAGCTGACTGACAGGTGACTGTTCCAGACTCTGACACCACCAAAGTGAGTTTCCCAGACTCAGTTAAAATAATAGCTATTTTTTTTGGTTCTGTAGACACCATGCTGCTGTGCTAATTATTTTATCGTACCATATACATAAGCACAAAAAAAGAGCAAATCTTAAGAGCAACTGCTACTGCATTTGCAAAGTATTAGCAATTAGAAACTTTCATGTATGTGTAGAAGTGAAGTAGATGACTCTTCTGTAACATCTATGAATCTACAGCTAGGCAAAGGAAAATTAAAAGTTGGAAGTATTATTATAAAAGAAGAAGAAAATTAAAACATAAATACTGTTAAACAAGGAAAAAGAAAGTGAGAAGCAGGCTGCTTTCTCTTATTTGATAGCACAAATGGGCAAAGCATGCTGTTATGTTATTGTTCCGAGTATCTTCTCTGTAAGGCCAAGGGTTTTTTGTGGTTTCAGTGAGCTCCCTCCGACTGATATTGGAGAGGTTTCATTACCAAAGGTAGTTTGCGTGTATCTGCAGTGTCACCATATCGTAAAGTTCCGCATCAGCATGGTTGGGCATACCTTGATACGCACTGCTGAAAGCTTACATCAAATGACTTGTAAGATGCAAATTAAGGATACATTAGTCCCATTCAGTTTAATAGGGCTGGTTATGCATCTGTGCATTCATTCCATTGCAGCTCTTCAGATTATTGACTTGGAGCTTGATATCTATACCAGTAGCTTAAGCTGGGGAGTGTGTGAACATGTTAGAGGCTAGAAGGGGGCAGGCTCTTTCCAACTAGCTGGGACAGTTTAACCAACCACAGCTGTTGGGGGGTCATCCCCTCACCTGTCCCGTCTCCTCTGCTTTCCAGGACTGAATCTGTCTACCTGCAGGAACAGCTGCAGTGCCCACAAAGCTGTTATTGAACTGTCACACTTTACAGCCCGGTTTATTTAGGTAAGTGGTGGTATTTTACTTCTATACCTCTGGGAGATAAACTGCAGCAGTTTCGTTATTGCTCCGTATCCCACTCATAGAGGAGGCAGCAGTTTTTATAAGAGCTTCATCACAGTGATCTAAAAATGATGAAAGTGGGTACGGGGAGAATATTGGCACCCAGGATGAAGCTGTCACTTGCTGGAGTTATCCACCTGCCTCCAGAAATGGAAAATTTACCATTTCACCTAGAAGTTTGTGCATCAGACTTTGAAGTCCATTGTCTGTAAATGTGAATACAGTGTTGGAAGAGAGCAGTATTTGTCAAGAAGCCACCTGATTTTATGTGCCATATTGTGCAAAAAAGGGGAAAAAAAGTTAACTTTGTGAAGTTGTTTAATCTAAAAATACATTGATTGCATTTAGTGGTTGAAAGTAAGCAAAGGAACAGGCAGGGAATCACATAAGGCTTCTCTGTTGTACGTGATTGAACATTGATAACAGACAGTGCCCAAATGAGGAAAAGGCTGGGAACAAGCAGTCTCAGAGTCCATATGGTTTAAAAAGGGACTCATCATTATGAGGGAAATAACTGAGGAAACTGCTCTTTATAAAAGCTGTGACTGAAATATCTTAAATAGGTCACTTTCATAGGAAGATCAGGCTTTAGATATGAATGGTTGTACGTAGACTTTGTGCCAAGTACTTTGATTTTACCTTGAATGCTCAACCTGCTATTAAATAACAAGTTGGCTTTAAGAAAGCTGTCTGGTCTTTCATCCTGATCTCCAACTGTGTAGTCACAAAAAGGGAACTTATTTGATGTATTTAAGTGAATGACAATACAGTGAATATGCAATGGTAGCCTGAGGCTGGATCTGAAGGCCAGATTGGACGGGACTTTGAGTAACCTGGTCTAGTGGGAGGTGCACCTGCTCATGGCAGGGGGGGTTGAAACTCAATGATCTTTGAGGTCTCTTCTGATCTAAATCATTTTATGATTCTATGAAAGTTGTTTTGAGTAGGTTCAGTTTGTTACGGAACACAAAATTTTCCTCATGACTTCATTATCATTTGCTGTTTTTTGTTACCCTGAATTTATTGGTGTTTGATCTATATCACTCCCAAATCTCTAGTAAAAGCACAGGGTATCTATCGTCCTAATACCCCTGAAACCACAGTGAAAGACATTAAAATTTAATGATGGTTCCCATTCGTGGTTATCTTTTGACTTCTGCTACTCAAGCAGTTTTTAATTCATATAAATATATTAGTATTCTTTCTAGAATTTTGAAACATAAGGCATCTCATGAGTCAGTTTGAATCATTCTGGGTTTGCTCCTACATGTTGCTCACTTGCTCATCTGCCCTGCATGCATGATGGACAACTTCCAGGATGCCAGCTTTCCTTAGACAAAACTCAGAAGTGCTACAGTGTTAGGCCCATCTGGGTTATTCTCATATACAGTATAGTTGGTTCCTCCAGCCCATCCCAGGTCTCTGGTAATGCTCCAGCTGGTCTTGATGTCTCACATTACTTCATATGGTGGCCTCTACAAACAGTGTACATCCTCAGCATCATCCCATGGAAGCACAGACGTGGAAGGCTGCAAATCACCCATCTTGTCATTTTGGCCACATATTAAGGAAACACTATTTTTTAAAGGAACTTAAGATTTATAATGTGTGGTGTTCACAGACGGGTCAGAGGGGAAAAAAGGCAAAGAAAGACAGGGAGATTGGGATGGAAGATGCTTCCTTGCCAGTTTTGGGTGCATCCCTTGATGCTGCTTGAAAAAAGTGAAGGGCAAAACTAAAAGCATCCCACATTAAGGCTCACAGTGAGAGGGGGTGTAGCCAGGTGTGACGCACGGAACAGCAGCTTCACAACCTTAGAGGGTTATAAAGGAGGTATATTCAGCACTGGATGCACACAGGATCACTCCCAAAGGCGTGTGCCTCAAGCAGTCATTTTCTGGGGTTATATGTTCTAAATATTACATATTTGTGAGATTACATAATACGCCAATACATATTCAGTAGCTATCCCTGCTTTGTATTA
Source organism: Pedionomus torquatus (assembly GCA_013398155.1). Classification (NCBI taxonomy): domain Eukaryota; kingdom Metazoa; phylum Chordata; class Aves; order Charadriiformes; family Pedionomidae; genus Pedionomus; species Pedionomus torquatus. The sequence goes on along the minus strand of VZRU01010115.1, from coordinate 174,254 downwards.
AAATTAGTTCTCCACCCCTTTGCGTCTACGCCGTACTTCTAGGTAGTGGTCATTAGGGGTCTCAGGGATGAAGTCAGTAGTCTTCTTCACCATAAACTTTTCACCCCTGGTGTCTTGCGCAAGCTCAGATCACCCCTGGAGCTTGTCCAGGCCTCAGGTCTGGTTTCAGTGAGTTTCATGGCCTTGGCTTCTGTTTTGGTCCTGTTCTGCTCATAGGAGGGTTAGCTCTTTGAGATAAGTGAACATCCAAAAGGTTTAAAACTAGACAAAACTGTTCTAAGGTTTCACATCTTATCTATAACAGAAAAAAAAAACCCACACAAAAAACTTCTAAACCTTGTATCAAGGTGCTACGTGGGAATCAGACAACGTGTATGGCATGAGCAGCAGGTCAGAGAGCTGTGGTGATAGGGGCCAAGGTAGAGGTCACTGGTATTAAGGCCTGTGAAACATTCAGCATTTGGAGTCTCCTTAAGTGTTACGTGGTTGTAGTGTCTCCAGGCACTTTAAAAGATGCTGCCTATGAGTAGTATGGTCACGATCAGCTATTGGCCAGTTTGTCAGGAAAATGGCGATCACTGGAAAAAGTCATAAATGCAATATGTATACATAAACTCCAATTTCCTTCTATTCTGGCAACTACTTAATATAATTATTTAAATACACTCATTGAGTTCAGCATTGAAAACTAAACGTCTTTTTCTCCCACTGCTCTTTGAAAGATAGTCTAGAACTTTCCTCCTCTTCCCAATCTTCTTTTACCTCCAGCTCTACATTTATTCAGGACTTGTTTATACTTTTTGTTAAATAGCACTTCTGTTCCTGGGGAATTTACCCACTTTATGTTTATTTCTAGGTAGCTATCTTGTCCTTTCTCAGGCTTTGTTTTCTTAAGCTAAACAAGTAATTTTTGTCTTTTCTCATGAAGCAGACTTTCTGCTCCTCTCATCATCCTAATAGGCCTTTTGTGTAACTTCTGAATTTGTGAGATAAGGTTTGTAAGGAGAGGTAATATACTTTATTAGATCACTGATACAGTTAAAAAAAAAATAGGAAAGCTTTTGGGTATACAAGTCATTCTCAGGTATACTCAAAGCTTACCAGCTCTTTTTCCAACTGCCTCAATTGTCTAATAAAAGATATTGCCTCTGCCTACCAGTATTTCCTCTCATACATTCTTAGACATTATTGACAACACCTTTTGAGTTAATTTTTCCTGAAATATTTTATATAATTCTGCCCTCCCAAATATTTATGGTTTTGCCAATATGATAGATGAGTATCTGCCTCTGTGTTTCTTGGAAACACACTTCACTCTAGATATTTTAGGACTGCCTTTGAACAACTTATAGGCCAGCTTACACTGGTGCCTTGGCATCCTTACTTGAGATACCAATATGCACAGGTTTTTGTCCTACAAGTAGCCAGCAGCCTACTTTCTTTCAGTTCATGGGTGATTTTTTTCTTCCTATACAATATTTCCATTTCCCCCTATATCAGTTTCTTGTTGCTACCTTGCTGCCTGCACATTTGATTGACTGTCCCACTTTTTGTGCCGTGTCAGAAGGGACAGGCAACCACCTTCTCTTCTCAGTAAATGTTTGGGGTTTTGGCACACCCCATCTAACACCTTACTTTTAGTCACTTCCTTAACAACCTTAAAATTCATTAGGTAATCCTGCTTTCCTCTGTTTCAATTAAGTGCATAAATGAACTGTCCCGTGTTTTCCTGAAGTCCTGATAGATATAGTAATAGATGATCCTGTCAAAATTTTAAAAGAATTAGGTGTCTTATAAAGATGAATGGTATGCTTTGTAGGATATCAAGTGTACTCCTCTTAAACAGTCTGTTTTTAGTGATTTCTTAAGAAATTTTATGCATGTTTATATATATGAAGGTTTGACTGGACTCGCCAATCTTCCTTTTTTTTTTTTAAATAAACCTGCATAAAGTAGAATTTATTTACATAATGCAATGATCCATGAAGGTTACCATAACATCAAGGGACCATATTAACCGCTTGAATGAAATTCATTAGAAATTAACTACCACTTAAATTAATTTTCCCACATTCACAAGGCTGTAATGGTGGAAAAAGGAACCGTCCATCAGCATATACTGACAGGAGAGCTGTCACTGCTTTTATTTATAGGTGAATACATTAACCCATGAAGCAGCTTTTTCAGACCAAATCTTGAGCTTATTTACAAATAAGCTCCTTCAGAAGACTTTTCTTTTAATAAGTAATCCAGCCTCGGTTAAACAGGAACACATACTGCCTAACACTTTTGCCACTGGCTATATATATTATAGCTGTTTCATAAGAACAGTAGAAAAATTCGCTCCTAAAAATCTGAACTTCACACTGTACATAGTTTATTTTCCATGGATAATATTATTGATTAGGTCTAGTTATAGTGATATTGTGTTATCAGCATTGGTAAAACTATACAAACAAAAGATTGTCCATTAATTCTTCTTTTCTAGATTGTTACATCATTTGAATTTTTTTACTCACAAATAAATATACATGCAAGTCTCCAAATCATAGAATGAAAGTAAAGAAGACTTGTCTGTGATCTGAGTTTACTTTGGGCAAATTTGCTGTAGTACATTGCAGTAATGTTTGAATAAGCTACAATGGGAATAAGCTTTATGGTACCTGTTAGATGACCACAGTTGTCACAAACCAGTATGACATTAGAGGGTGGGTGTCTTTTTTCCTATGTAAACCTCTTAGCTGAAATGATCTTAGGACAATTTCCTGTACAGTTTAACCCAAACAGGCTTTTTCATTAATAATTATAGCTCAGAGCTAAAAGGTGGACCTAACCAACACATAACATTTTAGATTTTCTTTTTAAGATAGAAAGTGATAGGATGGTTAGCTTTTAAGAAAAGCCCTCTATCTATGACCATTAATTTTGAAATTACTAAATGACATCAATTTTATATATTTTTCTGTTGGATGCTACCACATGTAATAAATACTGGTGGCACAATTGCAACAAATTAGCCTGTGTGCCAGCACTACTGCTCACTGAAGTGTTTCATTGCTGTCCAGAAAGAGAAAATACAGAAGTTACAGTGAATCTGATAGCGTGAACATTTTCTCTCATGCTGCTCCATGGAAGTCAAAGGAAGCTTCACCACACAGTTCTCACATGAGAAATTTGGAGGGAGAGTGGACTTCTTGGGTATTTCTGTGAGTTTATTGCTGTGTTCAGACACTTGGCAGGGATAGGAAATATTTGAGCTTTTCCTGGGCTACCCACAAGTCCCTATATTCAAAGGGAACTAAAGGCTGTCCTGTTACTCCAGTGATAAAATTGCATGCAGTTATCTTTTATGTTGTCCCCTCTGAACAGATTCTTTTCAACAGCTTCTCAGAGAAATAGAGATATACAGGAATAGGAATACATGCTCAGAGCTAAAAATATAAATCCAATAAGTGAAAAAGAAAATCTTTTACAAAGCTTTGCCCCCCAGTAATATATATAGTTTCCCATTTCAATTTTTAAAATATGTCTATACTATGCTAGTCAACTCTGATGGTGAATTAAAAACTCATTGTCAGTATTAACCTAAAAAGACTATTGCAGTTATCTTACTCTCAGCCTGATGTCACACACCTTAACAATGAATTTGTTTGTGTTCACTGCTGTAATTTTTTACAGTTATACTTCAACTAGTTAAACTGAAAATCTGTAAGGACTTCTACCAATGGTTTGGGATGCTTTGTTTAGAATCTAGGCAAGGGATTCTCCGACCTTCTTGTGCAGCCTAAGGAAAGCTTGTAGCTGGGAGCAGACTAGCCACTCTCCTTCAAAACTAGCAACTGCCACCAGTACAACGTATGTTTTATTTATTACTTAATGGATTTAGAGCATTTAAAATCCTTCCAAACACTATTTTGTTTAATTCTTCCACATTTTATGTGGCACTGCCTTTTAGTTTGTCTGATTTGTATACACACATAATGTACACACATAATGTATAATGTGAACGAGTCAGACAAACTAGAAAATTATGCCATTCTACTTAGTTCTCATCAGGGACTATGGTTAATTTGGTTAATTGATACAATATTGACGAAGTAATGACTCTCACTTCTGTCAACATTTTTACATTTGTTAAATTCCCCTGCCTGATTCTGCTTTTCTGCTTTATTTCCTTTTAAAATTTAAACATGTTAAAAAAAGGCTCTTCTCAATTAATGCATTTCATGATTGAGGAACACTGAAATTAACTTTTAGCCAATTAAATTTTTACGAGTATTTGCTATTGTCGACAGTAGTAAAAACTTCTGTTTCAGCCACATCAATAATTAATTTAGAAGCACATGCCTGAAATACTTCCCCACATGCAAAGGAGTTGTTATTCTCCCACAGCTTCCCTCACAGTCATCCTGGTGACTCCCTTGGCACTAGTACACCATTATTTTGTTGGCAGCATTTTGATTTCTGCATGGTTATGATTAACCTGTACAATGTGTTCCTCTTAATGCAAAGCTGTTTTCTTATCCCTTCAATTCTACAAACTGGAAAAAGCATATAGCCGGAGGCCACACAGAATAATACCAGTGTCAAGCTTTAAAAAACATATTTGTTTTGTGTCCTCTAAGGACAAATGATAGACATGTAAAAATGTTTTCTCTGTTTCTCTTTCAGGGAATACTTACTTTAGAATTAACTTCTGCCACAGAAAACATAATTTGAAGCATCCACTATATATTATTTCTGAGCATTTCTGCTATAAAGAGGGAAAATAGTACATTGTGTATGACATGTGTGATTACAAGGTTATAGAAACTCTTTATGTTTCTCTTGTTGTTATGGTTTCTCCTTAAGAAACCTTGTCACTGGAAACAGAAGAGCCTTGTTCCTTCAAAAGAGGCAAGTGTATAATACTATCAAACAGTACAGACTAATGAATGTAATTTTTAATTGTTTTACAATACTTTAATTTCCTGCACCTCTGAAGCAATGTTCTTCAAGCAACCCAGTCATGTATAACTTTTGAAATACTTCAGAGAAGAGAAATTTTTATGATACATCCTTAAGTGTTCTGATGATTACACATGCTGTAACCTATTTCTTCATAAACGTGTTCCATCTTTAAATTTGTCCTCTTCAAGATACAATCATCCTAGTGTCCTTCTATTCATAAAGATTGTTATTTTACATACTTTCTCTGTCTTACCTATTTGTTAATTCTGTTTCTCTGTGATACCAAGCATACTTCATTTCATGCTTCATTGTCCAGGTTTTAGTTTCAGCTCCAGTGTATTAAATGCTGCCACCCTTGTGCTCCATATTTTATCATCAACTGTACAGAAGCGTTAAAAGCTTTTCTCAAGAAAGAGAAAGATGAACATTCTTAATGCAGGATTCTCTTCCTTTGGAAACTTGATTGACCCCAAATCTTATGACTCCACAGTCAAGAAAAATAAAACTCATTCAAGGCAAAAAGTATCTCAGAAACGCTTCTCTGAAGTTAAAATATCAGATATTTTCCATTTTCTCCCTATTTCACACATCTTTCCCTGGAAATAAAGACAAAACCTGTACATTGAAATGGAAAAAAATAAGCTGTATAATTTTTGTTTGACTCTACATATTCTTAGAAATTTTGTGTACCTTAGTTTCTGATACTAAAATGTTCTACTTCAATACATTGAAGACTTTACTTTTTGTTTGAAATCCTTAATTTCCTAGCTCAGTTGTCATAGTGGACCTGATCCACAGAAAAGGATTTCCAGGATCTGAGGAAATCCTGATAAAATGAGGGCAGCTTGGAGAGGTCCCTTAGAAAACCGTGTGGTGGATGTGAAAGAGATGCTAATTATAGCAGAGCCCTTGGAGACTGAGGAGAGGCTCACAAAATAGCCATGGTTCAGCCTGTCCATCACTTTATTTTGGTCAAAGGCTAGACAGCCAAATGGAAAATGATCCCAATAAGTCAACCAGAGATCCTGGAAGCTGCACAGATCATCAAAATATGGTCTAAGTTCCAGCAAGGGAGGTTTATGTTAGATATTAGGAAGAATTACTTCACTGAGAGGGTGGTCAGGCACTGGAACAGCCTGCCCAGGGAGGTGGTGGAGACACCATCCCTGGAGGTATTTAAGAAACATGTAGATGTAGCACTTCAGGGTATGCTCTAGTGCCTGAGATTGTTGAGTTGGGTGATTTGTTTTGTGGGGTTCAGTTTTTTGTGGTGGTTTGTTGGGCTTTTTTTTTTTTTTTTTTTCTTTTTTTTTTTTTTGGTGTGTGTATGGTTGGGCTCGATCTCAGAGGTCCCTTCCAACCACGAAAATTCTGTGATTCTGTGAAAGTAGTTGTGGTCTGAGAAAGTACAGGTTTGGCCTGAATGGATCACACCCTCGTGTCAGTAAGGCGTGTATCCCCAGGTCTTCCTACATGTTTTGGCAGCCAAGCACTAGTCTGTGCTGGCCTTAGCTGAGAAGACCCTGGGCGGAAGAACATCTCTGCGCTGGTGGTGTCTGCATGGACTTGCCTGCAGGGGGGGAAACCCCCTGCAGCTGAAGGGGGAGCTTGTGAGGAGGGCGATGCTGGGGAGAAGGTGTTAGGCAGAAATGTGACTTCTTTTGTCATTTGCAGGGCAGAATGATTTCTGGAGCTGTAGAGCCCTATTCCCTTCCAAACATTTGCTGTATGGTGTGCCAGCACTTCTCCAGGGCAGGTAAATTACACACAAGATGCTTTTGACTGTTTTGTCCTCTTTGCCTGTTCCATAACACCTTTTTTTTTTCCATACGACAATTAAATTATCCTCTACTTTCCCTCTTCAGTTGCAAAGCATCCTACAGATTTTCTGTCAAGAGTAGAATTGCAAGAAATTACATGTATATATACATTAATATTTTAAACTCATATATATGAGGAATTAAACAAAGAAAGAAACAACAATAACCCAAACAAGTAACAGCTTAAAATACAGAAAAGGTGATCTTATCAGAAGCAAAGCTAAAAATAGCAGCAGCACTGAAAACCTAGAATAAAATATGTTAATACAGCAGAATAAAAAAAGCAAACCAACCAGCTATACAGATCTTAGTTGCCCTTGAAATGCTTCGAATAAGATTTTAGAAATTGTAGATTTTTATCTTTATTTTGCCTTGTGAACTAATTGCTTCAGAATTAAAAGAAGATATTATCACACTGATGGTACCATGATAGAATAGAAAGAAGCATGTGTATTCTCCCTGATCATGATCCCATCGTAGTAATTAAAAACGAAGAGGAAAGATTTTCCTGTCTATAATAGTTGGCCTCATTACCATATCAGCTACTCCTTCTTTGATTTAATGGAATATCAAACAGGTTGTGCTCCCACTTATAGTTATTAGACTTGAAGTGCTGATTGCTGCATATTCAAGGCCTCTAGTTTCTCTGTGGCACCGTCACAAGGAAAACCTACAGGTGTGTGTATTCTTACTGTTCAAAAGTCACATTTGAATGTGACTTTTAAAAAATTAAAAATCTGATCAATTTGTCGATGAACAAAGGTGATTTCAAAAAAATTTACTTATATATATTTACACATACATATATGTATACATTTTTTAAAAATTCCTAGATCCGAACTTCACCATATACTATATTCATGATTTAAAGTCATACTTACAGTTTTTAGGACACTTTTTTTTTTCTGTACACATGCTTGAAAATTGTTATAAATAGAAAGACATGAATTTATTTAGGTTGACAGGGGTTTTCCATTATTTTGCGATAGCACTAAGAAATAGATGTAAATTGTTACTTATAATTGTAACTTATAATTTCTCTTAGAAACATAGAATTTATCAATGGAATTTCTTCACAGATCAACTGTTTTGTATAAGCTGCACCACTGTCTGCTCTCTAGATATTTTAGTTCACTTTGACAGGAAATACATAGAATCATAGAATGGTTAGAATTGGAAAGGACCTTAAAGATCATCGAGTTTCAACCCTCCTGCCATGGGCAGGGACACCTCCTACTAGAGGAGATTGCTCAAAGTCCCATCCAGCCTGGCCTTGAACACCTCCAGAGATGGGGCATCTGCAACTTCTCTTTGTTGCCCATTTTGTTCTATTACCCATTTGGTGACAACATAAGAGTTACTTCCCCTTAATAAAAGGCCTGTGAGTCTTTTTAGATGTTTCTGTTGTTCATAAAATGAACTAAATGATAGGCTTTACTGTTTCTGCTTTGACCAACACACTAAGGTGTGGCACAGAGTTTACAGCAGTCACAGATAAATGCCAAGAAGAG
>VZRU01010115.1:109643-165544 GCA_013398155.1 Pedionomus torquatus | reverse complement strand
TATCACAACTGGCCCTGCTAAAAACTTTGTCCCTATTTTTCCTGTAGGCCTCTTTATGTAGTGAAAGGCTGCAACTGGGTCTCCCTAGAGCCTTCTCTTCTCCTGGCCGAACAACCCCAAGTCTCTCAGCCTGTCCTCCCAGAGGTGTTCCAGCCCTCTGCTCATTTATGTGGCCCTTATCTGGACTGGGTGCAACAGGTCCCTGTCTTTCCTATGCTGAGGGCTCCAGAATTGAATGCAGAACTCCAGATAGGGTCTCACCAGAGTGGAGTAGAAAGGCACTGCTAGCTGCTGGCCATGCTTCTTTTGATGCAGCCCAGGATATGGTTGGCCTTCTGGGCCACATTGCTGACTCATGTCCACCTTTTCATCCACCAGTCCCCTCAAGTCCTTCTCCTCAGGGCTGTTCTCAATCCCTTCATCATCTAGCCTGTATTATTAATGGGGGTTGCCCCAACCCAAGTGCAGGACCCAGCACCTGGCCTTGTTGAATCTCATGAGGTTCACACAGGCCCACTTCTTGATCCTGTCCAAGTCCCTCTGGATTGCATCCTGCCCCTTGGGTGTGTTAACCTCACCACTCAGCTTGGCATGAGTGGTGAGTGGCATCACCACTCACTCGGCCACAAACTTGCTGAGAGTGGACTCAGTCCTACAGTCTCTGTCATTGATGAAAATTTTAAACAGTACCAGTTGCAATATGGACCCCTGAAGGTCCCCACTTGTTCCTGATCTCCATCTGGACATTGAGCTGTTGACCACTGCCCTCTGGATGTGTCCATCCAACCACCATCCCTACTGACAAGTATAATCTGCTGGTGGCTCTAAAAATACCCCGTCCCTTGGAGGCACAGTAGATTCTGTTGGGGACCCATGGAGTTCAGAACGCTAAAATACCTTGTGCTCTAATGCATGCACCTGTTGAATGCACCAGGAAAACAAAATTGTTGAAGTGCTTGGGTGGTGTTTTCATTTGGCTTTTATGGGATTGCAGTGTGGCAATTAGTAATTTTAGAGAATAAACAAGATGACAACTTCTTAGCAGCAGAAAGAAAGAACTCATCAGTGCTGCCGTACTCCCACTCCCATTGTCCCATTCACATTACCTCAGTCCCACACTGTAATTGGAAGTTAAGGTAAAAGCTCTTTTTTACACAGCATAAAGATATACAAATAACAATCATTAAATAAGAAACATAGCGCCACATCAAGATTAACAAAAGTAATAGTGCTGACCTTGCTAGCACTCAAGCCTTTTCAACCGCGAATAATCTTCCATCCTGATGGGGAAGAGCACGACACCTAATCCTCTAGCATGTTCATGATAGAAGAATTGCCACTCCTTCCCAATTAATCGTTATCTGAGACAGTTCCCTTATACTTGAAAAGAATATTCCTTATCCCTTTGCCATCTAAGGTTCCTCTTCTACAGAGAAGAGCCAGCTAGAGGTCTCTTAACTTTGCTGCAGTGATAACCCTTGCATTTCAGATCTGCCTAGCATGTTGCATTTGCCCAGGCTCAAATGCCTCTTAAACATCTCTCAGGAGCCCTTGCCCCAGTATCTTAAAGACAAGCATATCTCAATATTTTTGAGTTTCTATGCAGATCAAAACTAATGTCTATTGGCAGTGTTTGTAAACACACTTTGGGTAGAGCTTTAGCATGGTACGAAGATTAATGACCCTTGAGAGGAGTCCTGCAGGTTTCATTTGTATTCTCTCCGCTACATTTTCACACTTTCAGAGAGCAGTGCTGAACTTCTGAACCATTTTGTCAACCTTGTTAATTTGACAGTGATTTACATCTCTCTTAATTCATACTGGAATATCTTCAGCTGCAGCTATTTTTTAGTTATTCCGTTCAGGAGGGGAAATCCTGGACTCACTGCCACAGCACAAGGCCTCAGCACACCCAGCTGCGTAAATGACTGTGACTAAAAGCACCCATTTTTTTCAGCCCATATTAGTAGCCAAGTGTGTGTATAGTAGAAGTCAGGTGCATTGTGCATACTGTTTTGATTACTCACTCAGGACCCAGGTCTCTAAAATCTTTCTCTTCCTCCCTGAAAGGAGAAGAAACAGGATGCCCCTTCCTAGAGAAGTAANCTCACCTTGAACATTTCCAGGGATGGCACATCTACCATCTCTCCAGGCAACCTGTGCCAGTGTTTCACTACCCTCATTGTAAAAAATTTCTTCCTTACATCTAGTATAAATCTTCCCTCTTTTAGTTTAAAACCATTACCTCTTGTCCTATCACAACTGGCCCTGCTAAAAACTTTGTCCCTATTTTTCCTGTAGGCCTCTTTATGTAGTGAAAGGCTGCAACTGGGTCTCCCTAGAGCCTTCTCTTCTCCTGGCCGAACAACCCCAAGTCTCTCAGCCTGTCCTCCCAGAGGTGTTCCAGCCCTCTGCTCATTTATGTGGCCCTTATCTGGACTGGGTGCAACAGGTCCCTGTCTTTCCTATGCTGAGGGCTCCAGAATTGAATGCAGAACTCCAGATAGGGTCTCACCAGAGTGGAGTAGAAAGGCACTGCTAGCTGCTGGCCATGCTTCTTTTGATGCAGCCCAGGATATGGTTGGCCTTCTGGGCCACATTGCTGACTCATGTCCACCTTTTCATCCACCAGTCCCCTCAAGTCCTTCTCCTCAGGGCTGTTCTCAATCCCTTCATCATCTAGCCTGTATTATTAATGGGGGTTGCCCCAACCCAAGTGCAGGACCCAGCACCTGGCCTTGTTGAATCTCATGAGGTTCACACAGGCCCACTTCTTGATCCTGTCCAAGTCCCTCTGGATGGCATCCTGCCCCTTGGGTGTGTTAACCTCACCACTCAGCTTGGCATGAGTGGTGAGTGGCATCACCACTCACTCGGCCACAAACTTGCTGAGAGTGGACTCAGTCCTACAGTCTCTGTCATTGATGAAAATTTTAAACAGTACCAGTTGCAATATGGACCCCTGAAGGACCCCACTTGTTCCTGATCTCCATCTGGACATTGAGCTGTTGACCACTGCCCTCTGGATGTGTCCATCCAACCACCATCCCTACTGACAAGTATAATCTGCTGGTGGCTCTAAAAATACCCCGTCCCTTGGAGGCACAGTAGATTCTGTTGGGGACCCATGGAGTTCAGAACGCTAAAATACCTTGTGCTCTAATGCATGCACCTGTTGAATGCACCAGGAAAACAAAATTGTTGAAGTGCTTGGGTGGTGTTTTCATTTGGCTTTTATGGGATTGCAGTGTGGCAATTAGTAATTTTAGAGAATAAACAAGATGACAACTTCTTAGCAGCAGAAAGAAAGAACTCATCAGTGCTGCCGTACTCCCACTCCCATTGTCCCATTCACATTACCTCAGTCCCACACTGTAATTGGAAGTTAAGGTAAAAGCTCTTTTTTACACAGCATAAAGATATACAAATAACAATCATTAAATAAGAAACATAGCGCCACATCAAGATTAACAAAAGTAATAGTGCTGACCTTGCTAGCACTCAAGCCTTTTCAACCGCGAATAATCTTCCATCCTGATGGGGAAGAGCACGACACCTAATCCTCTAGCATGTTCATGGTAGAAGAATTGCCACTCCTTCCCAATTAATCGTTATCTGAGACAGTTCCCTTATACTTGAAAAGAATATTCCTTATCCCTTTGCCATCTAAGGTTCCTCTTCTACAGAGAAGAGCCAGCTAGAGGTCTCTTAACTTTGCTGCAGTGATAACCCTTGCATTTCAGATCTGCCTAGCATGTTGCATTTGCCCAGGCTCAAATGCCTCTTAAACATCTCTCAGGAGCCCTTGCCCCAGTATCTTAAAGACAAGCATATCTCAATATTTTTGAGTTTCTATGCAGATCAAAACTAATGTCTATTGGCAGTGTTTGTAAACACACTTTGGGTAGAGCTTTAGCATGGTACGAAGATTAATGACCCTTGAGAGGAGTCCTGCAGGTTTCATTTGTATTCTCTCCGCTACATTTTCACACTTTCAGAGAGCAGTGCTGAACTTCTGAACCATTTTGTCAACCTTGTTAATTTGACAGTGATTTACATCTCTCTTAATTCATACTGGAATATCTTCAGCTGCAGCTATTTTTTAGTTATTCCGTTCAGGAGGGGAAATCCTGGACTCACTGCCACAGCACAAGGCCTCAGCACACCCAGCTGCGTAAATGACTGTGACTAAAAGCACCCATTTTTTTCAGCCCATATTAGTAGCCAAGTGTGTGTATAGTAGAAGTCAGGTGCATTGTGCATACTGTTTTGATTACTCACTCAGGACCCAGGTCTCTAAAATCTTTCTCTTCCTCCCTGAAAGGAGAAGAAACAGGATGCCCCTTCCTAGAGAAGTAAATATGTACAGGCAGATGAGACAGTCAACAGTGCTTCTATGTATATTCATGTGATTTTTGTATAATCACTGGAAGAAAAGTTGGGAGTTCAAGGTTATGCCTACTGAAATTCTTGCAAAGGCTAATGCAATTACACCACTGGTGAAAATTATTCAGTGTATTCTGACAGTGTACACAAACAACGTTCAGCACCTCAATTCTGCAAAGAGCTGCCTGGAGGTACTGACAGTGTCACTGGAAGGGCTGGTTTCTAACCCAGCAAGCTGCAGAAACACCTGCAACTGCTGCAGCCCTTGCTGAACTATGTTTTATTTTGGAGAAAGGGCTAAAGCAGGGGCTGGTTGCCTCACAGGCCACAACTGATATTACAGAATCAATGTCTGAGGCAATTTGTGTTATGAGGCTTATCAACATACCTTTCAAGACCATGGGGCACTAGGGTGCAGATGCTGTCAGCTGGCGGGTAGTCTCATTATTGCACCTCCCTAAACTTACTGAGTATCTCTTCCTTTTTAACATATATTGAAAAAGTAGATGTCTTCCTCCAATCAGATTAGCTGTCTGTAGGGTATCATTACATTCTATTTTTTTTTTAGGCAAGGATGAGCAAGCTCAGCTCCACTTTCCAATGCATCTTTGCAGCCACATGGCTCTAGTTAGTACTTTGTTAAGAGCAGACAAAAAGCCTTGAGCAAGACAAAATGTATTGACTTTGTCTCAGCAATGCATTAATGCTGCTAACAGATTTTTGCTTGGTTTGGAACATGAGCTAAGTGATATAGATAATATCTATTGTTGAACTACAAAAATATATTCTCATCCTCAGCATTGGACAGGAGGGTTCAAGTTCAATTGGTTATTCATAGTTGAGTATAAATGTTTCTCAGTTGTTACTTCCCGATACACAGCATTTTCCTTTCCCTTAAAATGACACTGTACCCTTCCAATCATATTGTATGAGATGTGATGTATGCTGTACTTCTCTGAACCCAAAGATATAATGATAATTTGCACCAAAATTTGTAAGAAATCCAGTTGTGCCACTTTATTATTTACAGTTCTGTCAATATTGAGGTAACCTGTATTGTGAACAATATATCCACTATGTATTGTCATTTACAATTACTGTTTGAGATCAATAGACTGTAATCAATTCTTTTACTACTGTTATAGTGATTTAGTTTGATATTAACCTTTTTACCAGAAATAGTGTCTAGCTGTTGCTGCAAACAGCTAACTCTTCTTCAAATGGTTTGGAATGCAGCACAACCCTCTCACACCTCACCCCCTGAAGCTTCTCATATGCTACTTTAGGATGAGGTAACCAAACCCTGTCGTATCTTTAATATGCTTTTATTGTAAGCAATCTGAAGGGGTTTAGATGATGTGATATACTACAATATTGAAAACTTTTAAGAAATTCTACTATTACTTGAGATATGATTAAGACCTTTCACATTTTTATCCTTAATCTAGTGTATCTAAATGCATGGTTTATTTTACTTTAGGGGACTGCTGAAGTACACACTTTCCCTTTCTGCATACTTTGACAGGTGGTAGGAGAACAGCTAGAGAGGCTCAAGCTATGGATGATAAGGGTTTAGGCATTTAAGTAGGAGTTTATGGCACCTAGAGACCTGTACACTTCCATGAAGGTTTTCCTTAGAAATTACTGTGTCCTACCTAATGCTTACAAGGACAAGAACTGAGGGTGCGTCCGAGTGAAAAAAATTTATGAACTTTGTTATAATATGTATATCTAAGGTAAACTACATGTATATCTAGGGTTTTTTTGGATGTCTTAGTTGCTGGTATAGACCTACGACCAAGACCAGTAAAGAAAGGTAATATCTTTAGCCAGGTCTGATGAGAAGCAATGAAGTCCCAACAAACTCCAGGTGATACACAACTGCTGTTCTGCTGTGGTGTCTCCACTGGAGGTATCCAGCAGTGGTACTGGCTTTAGGATCTTCCCCTCTTCTCTCTTTTGTCATATGCTGTCCTGCCGTCTCATTTGCGCCATGCTAGCCCAGCTGGTTCTGCTTATGGTTCGTGAGCTCCCTTTGATGGGGAAAGATCCACAACAAGCTTATAAGAGGCAACAATAGTCTATATTTCTAAGCCTATGTTTTAAGACTGAGAATGATAAATGCAGTCATTTCATAGTTTCCCGCATGACAGTTTCCCCACAAAAGAAAAGAAAATAACTTCTGAATTTTTAATTTTTTCCACTTGAATATTGCACAACAGTGAAATTGTGGTAGTACTACTACTGAGAATGTCAGCTAAAAAGTCAGTGTGGTTCACAGAAGTGCTATGTGAATTGAGAATAAGGCAAAGAGCTCTGGTTTGGATAAAGGCATCCAAAGTAAACTGTAAAGTAACAATTTTTATTCTTTGAAGGAAGTTGCTGGGTTTTAATATTCCTTGAAAGTGCTGACTTACATAATGAGAATGTAGTATTTCTTTAAAGGGAACTGCTTTCCATACATTCTGTCATATTTCTGTAGAACAACCATTGCTTTTACTATTCAACTGTTTTAGTTTCTGTGAGTTAGGGCTATTAGCATTAATAATAATTACATTAATTGTAACAGAAAAGTAGTTTTTCATGAAATACACATTGTTTTCCAGTATTTTTTTTAAATTCAATTAATTGTCTAAGTGGAACTATAACTATTTTTATTTTTTCACTGCAGGAGACTTGCACATAAAAGGCTTACATACAGTATTTTTAAAATTATTATACTTTAAAAAGAATTATTTAATAAAAACTTCTCCCTTTAAAAGAACAAAATCAACAAAAGCATTACTTACTTCATGTGACATGTATTTCAAAACCATAAGCATATATAAAGTTGCTTACACTTACAGTTTATGCTATAGCAAACTTCACAGGAAATTGAGAACAGACAAGACTCTGAAAGTTTGCTTTTATTGTAACCGTTATGCTCTTTTGTATTAATCTTAATCAAGCATTACACAAAATCAATGACAATTTGAATTAAGAAATTGGATATCAGAAGAAAATCTCTGCAAGGTCCTTTTTCATCAATAGGAATTTGAAGGCATTTTGTAGTAGGCGAAGAATGGCATAGTTGTGGTTGGTTTGTTTTTTATATATTTTTAATTTATGAGAGAAAGAATCCTAGTTTCAGAGACATTGCAAAACAGCATAAACACCCATCACCATTTCAGTTTTAAAACTCAAATACCAAACCAAAAATATCCTTAGCTTGAGAAAGCTTCTCTGCAAACTTTCAGAGAGAGGTGAAAGACACATCCACAAGCAGAAAGAGTAAGACTTCCAATACAGCAAACCATTATTATTATTATTTTTTCATTGCACTGTGTCAACACAAGCCAAGGATAGACACACAGTGCTAAAAATGGTAATAACACCACAGAAAACACAGAACTGTTCAGCAAATACTTCTTACCTGGTCTAACAGGTAGACCATCCCAGCCTGCCTACACCTACTACAGAGGTCCCTACAATGTGTCCTTCTTCAAGCTCCACCCTATTTCTCTCACTACTTCTATGAATCTTTTTTTTTTTTTTTTTCCTTTTTGAGTGTAGGTTGACATCCCACTAAAACAGGAAGAGCGAACTTGAGCAAAATATCAGTTTGAAGTCTCCTGGCCAGAGGGAACTGAATCCAACTTCCACGTACTGGGTGAGCGCTCCTCCTGCCGGATTAAAAAATTGGCTGTAACCAGGTGATAATTTTTCTTTTAAAAGTGGCTTCTATTTGTCTGACACTGTTTTAAATTGATCCATCTGGATTTTGGGCTTCCAAATCCTGCCTGTAGAGAAGCCCTGAAGCTGCAGCTGATCAGCCTCCTGCATGACATGGCTAGAGAAGTGAATAGTTTCAGAGTCCAGCTCAAGCACAAGCATAAACCACCAAAACTGGAGCAGAATAGTCCCTCCTGCTTGGAGAATCAGCAGAAGTAAGACTCTTTGCTCCTCAAAATTTTCAAGGTCAAAGACAGGGGCCATATAGGGAATTCAATTACTTTAGGAATGGAGGACAGGTGAGCAGAAGTTTACAGGATCACAGCTTGGCTTGTCGTTGGTCTGACACCTCTTCCAATCTTTCATCCTCCTTGTGTGTGTGACCCAGCCCAGCCCCCGTCGTTCGACAAACCTCATTACAGCAACTAGCTTGGAGCATGATGGCTGTAGCCAACAGAGAAAGCATTGCCCCTCTATAAAATGGGAATAATGATCCTCTTTCCCCTTCTAAATGGTTTGAAACACATAGATTAAAGTCTTACACAGGAAGTAAGTTCCTGTTTTAAAACAAGCCTGCAATATTGTTTGCCTGCAAAGAAACAAAGGTTACACGTTTCAAAAGTTTGCACAGTAAGTACTTACAAGCTGCACAGTGTTTTTCATTACCAATGATTTGTTTTCTTGTGGAACAACTTCATCTAAAATATTAAACATAGTCAAAGTGACTAATGCATTTTTTTAATCTAAGAATTGCTCGATTAAAAATTTACAAGGCACGCAATTTTGATTTCTGCCAACAATAGTCAAAACTTGTGTATAAAGATTAATTACTTATAAAGTAAAACACATCTTTTAAAAACTGACATTAAATTTGCATCTGTACTGTATGTTGGATTTTATTCTATCTCTTTAAGCAAAGGACTTCTGGTAGACTTTTGGTAGAGCTTTAAACTGCTGATGGAAGTGTACTGTATAAGTTGAGTAGTGCTTGAATCAACTAAAACCAAGAAACAAACCATACTTTTTACTTTTGGTTCTGATGAATTCATTATAACCTATGGATATCCTACCTAACAGTATCAAAAATATACTGAATTTTAAATGGCATTAGATTATTGGGAATTATGATGTCAAAGGTATTCATATTCCATATAGAATTATATTATATATTAATTATATATTAAAATACTTTGTTAAAATCTTCTTTAAAAATAGTTGTGCTTTTTAAACTATGATATAACATCTTGACTCAATCTACATGATTGAAGTTTCTAATGACAGATAAATATATACTCCTTTACTATACCAAGACTGCCCTCTAGAGTCTCACTGGGCCAAATTAATCTCTGGTGTAACTCCTCTCTCTCCAAATTAGTTTTGAAATGAACACATACTTACAGGCCCCATTACACAGTGCTCCAATTTGAATGATACAATGCTTGCCTGAAAAAAAAGTAGGTAATACAACTTCAAGACAAAGACTGTAATTTTTTTTTTACTTACTATGTGCTCTGATAACTCATTACAAAAAATTACTTGTAGCCTCTTTACCGTACATATTTCCCGTTCCCATTGAGCCGTAAAATATTAGAAAAATTATGAAAAAGAGAACAGTTTTAATCTCTTCCTGAAACCACATGAGAGATGTGTATGTCTATAAAAGATGACAGAGGGAATGCACACAGGATAACTGAATTAGGCCGGTACTTGTTCTTTCTTTACAAGTGTTAAAAAGCAGCACTTCTCCCCTCTGAGGGTTGGATTAAGCTTCCACCGAAGCCAATGGCAAACCTTAAGTAATCAAGGAAACAGAATTATTGCGCTTATTGCCAGAAGCATTTGTATTCAGTTGTTAAATTAATAATGGGTATCTGGTTCAATAAACAGTTGTGTTTCCCATTAACTTGCAGCTGCGGTGCTGCTTCTTATTACTTACCAATATATTATGCAAAAAAGGCAGGGGAAAGAGGACAAATGTGAAGTAAACAGACTCACACAATATGGTTTTAAAATGTATAATGCAATGAAACAAACTCTTAGTGCACACTTTAAACCATGCACCACTTCATATCGTTGAAAGAGAAACTCATTTTCAGATTAAAAGAATGTAATTCTTAATTACAATGCCATAATTTAAATCAAAGAATATAATAAAAAAAAGGGTAAGATTTCTTTTTCTTCCCTCAAAGAACTGAATTTTCACTGTTTTCCTGTTTCCCAGCTCCCAGCAGAAATGGCTCATTCAAATCAGGTTACACTTTGCAGTTATTATATATTCTATATATTTTGAGACAAATCTGGGATAAATAGCCCCAGCAAGATACCTGAAATTGGCTTCACTTAGATAAACCCAGCAGATGTGCACAATCCTGAAACATAGCTGATTGAGTTATTTCCTGGAATCTGCATTTATTCAATAAAGTTTTTCTTTATTCTGTCTGATCTTTCTGTAGGAAGTAAGAAAAAAAAAACAATTTGGATCACAATGAATTGTGCAGAACTAGTAACTGAGTAATTATTTTCACTATAATTTTGTTGAGAACAAGCCCCCATTACTTCATCATTCTGTACTATGTGGTCCCAAGTTTTAGTAGTGTAACTGCACTAGTAGCTGTCTTACCAGGGAGATCTCATGATCTGTCGTGAGCAGCAGTGCACCGTTATTCTTTATCCCTGTGACTGCCATGTGAAGAGTTACAGGCAGTCATTTTAGACATCTAGGACCAGTTTCACATACTGTGGACAGGGCATGCAGGAGAATACACAGGAGTCTTTGTTTGAATAAGTTGCATACAACCTAGGAAATATTTTATTAGTATAAGAATGCAAAAAAATTACAAATGTCATGCTACACGTTATAGACCTAAATGGACAAAAATACTCACCAAATAAATATTTTTTTTTTTATTATTTAAAAGAAACATCTAATCTGAAGGCCACTGCAGTCAGTGATGTGATCTGGCTTCATACCTTCTCCTTGTCATCTTCTGTCTGCTTGAAACGTATACAGAGGAATCAATTTAGACCATCTCCTAAACACGTACACAATCTAATGGTCACAGGATGTTGGATGAAGAATACAAACAACTCATACATCTCCCTGTTGTTACAGAAAACCAGTTTAGACATCACTTTCTTCAGTACTTCCCATTGCAATAATGGGAAAACATTCTATATCTCTCATTATCTCTTTAAAATTAGAATAGCTTTCCTATTATTCTTTATTCTGGAATTCTTCTTTTCTGACTATGCTTTGGAAATACCTGCAGTCGTTCCCAACACAGAGATATGCTTCAATCTTTTAGGGACTATTGACTTTTTAATCTTCTAATTTTGTTGCCTTTGAGCTGATCATTTTTCACTATTAGGCCACTTTTTTCACTAAAGCAGAAACACAGAGTAAAACCGAGGCATTTAAAAAAAAAAAAGCTTCCTGATGATTGTGCTGAAAGTCGCATCAAACATTTTTCCCCACCTAGCCCTATTACAACCATGATTTCCCAAATAATGGATATTTCACAAATAATAGATTCGATCCTAAACAAAAAAGTTGTTATATTGCACTGTTTAGAAAAATGAGGCATTTTATATAACCACCTGCTATAATACACGCATGAAGGATGTGAGCTAGAGTTTTGTACTCAACTGAAGAGCATTCTAACCATTAGCCTACAATTCCCTTTGAGGCACCACTTTCCCAGTGTCCCCAGTTGGAGCAGTTTCACTTTGTCTGAAATCAGTGTGGTAAAGAGTAAGTATGTGAGAACAACTCTGTGGCTTGGCATTAAGTGTTCTTGCCTGCAGAGTGGAATTATATATAGTGCTCATAGCATTCTCATTTGCTTTTAAAAATGTTCGATTATGATAGAAAATGAAATGCTGTAAAAAAAAGACATCAGGAATTTATCCTTTCTACTTTTTTTCCAAACATTCCTTCTCTTAGTGATTTGGACAGTGTTTAAGAGTAGGATTTGTCTGTACTGCCCACAGTAAGAGGGGAATTTCATTAACATGACCATTTGCCAAAGCAAATAACTGAATCACTGCAGACAGGTCCATGGATGTTTCACAGAATCACAGAATGATATGAGTTTAAGGGGACCTCTGGAGACTATCTAGTCCAACCCTCCTGTCAGAGCAGGTTCACTTAGAGCAGGTTGCACAGAAACTTGTCCAGGAGGGTTTTGAATATTTCCAGAGGAGAAGACTTCACCACCTCTCTGGACAACCTGTTCCAGTGCTCTGCCACCCTCAAAGTAAAGAAGTTCCTCCTCATGTTCAGATTGAACTTCCTATGTTCAAGTTTATGTCTATCACTGGGCACCACTGAAGAAAGACTGGCCCCCTCTTCTTGACACCTACCCTTTAAGTATTTATAGGTGTTGATCAGATCCCCTCTCAGTGTTCTCCAGACTAAAAAGACCCAAGTCCCTCAGCCTTTCCTCGTAAGAGAGATGTTCTAGTCCCAAGTCATCTTCTTAGCCCTTTGCTGTACCCTCCCCATCAGTTCCCTGTCCTTCTTGTTCTGGGGAGACCTCAGCATGTAAATTGCTGATTCAGGTGTCCTCAAAGACATGCTTGGACTACATTAACAATTTAGACAGAGACTTCAGCTAGAAAGTAGACTACAAAAGTGGTGTCTGTGGAGAAAAAACAACAAAACAGTTTTCAAATGGGAATATCACACATTCCCGCATGTTATAGTTGTTTCCCCATATTCTTTTCAGTACTGTCATCTTCAGATTAACCATTTCTTCATGAAGGGGATATATGAAGAGGAAAATAACCTGAACACAATCAATAGAATTTCAGTTAATTGTTCTGTCATATCTTTCTTTCTTCTACTTATTTTCTCCTTTCACAATACTTTTAATTTAAGAAACATGTTTCTTTCTGCATCTTGGCATTACCAAATTCATCCTCTCCCTCTAACATCTATTGCACAAACTGGAACTGTAATATTTCCAATATTTCCTTCCAAATTTATTTTGGAAGCAAACTGCCACTCAGTGTTGTGTGATTGATAAATTCCATCCCATCTCTGATTATTGTTTTAACTCTACAAGAAAATATCTTATTTCCAATCCTAAATCCCAACAGTATGGGAGAGGAAGTATCATAGCATATGAGATGTCTAAATACGCCATTGTAAAGGTATCATTGTATTTAAACTAGTAGACAAGAACACTAGATTTGTGTGTGCCCGTATGTGGGTCTATTGATTTCAACAGATGTCCATATAGCTAAATTAAGAAACAAAAGGGTGTATGCATATTTTTTCTTTCTAGATTTTCAATTTCTTGTTCTTGTTAAACAATGTTGGTGTCAGGTATGGATTAAAGATACAATGTTTCTTCTATAACACAGAACAACAATGCTCTAGTTAATCTAAAGGAAATTCTGAATTTGGGATTAAATTCTTCACACCTAACTGCTAAGGGCACAACACCATCATAACTGCTGTCCCAAAGAGAAAAACAAAATATAATTTTGTCCCTGTGTGGTGGATGACCCTTAGATCCCCAGCACAGGAGGTGCACATAGAAACCAGATCTCTGGAGATAATGACATGGGCTGCATTGCTCTGACTTCCCTGTGAGCCTGCACCAGTGGTATTGGAATTAAGCCAGATTGGAGTCATTAGAGTTTATACATTTGAAATTAATTTTGCAAAAGCAGATTAAAGTAGCCACTTAGAAACTCTCCAGGTTCTGATATATTCTGTCGAGCTGAATTCATACAATCTCCCTAGTAAATTTTGAAATTTCTTCAGAACTTCCTTCAAGCTATCTTTAAGGGTCTTTCTCGATTCTCTCCTATTATAAGGGTCATCCAGAAAACAGATTTAATTTACCCCTTGCATTTCTTGTTCCATTATTCTTTGGATCTGAGGAGATATACTAGTTACCCTTCTCAGAAGTCTTTTACAGCCGATACTGACTTTATAGTTTTCACAACTTCTCACAATACCTTCACTGCATGAAAGGCAAACAGAATCCTACAGATAATCCCGAGACTGTAGTTCATGTCACAGGTCTAGCTATAAAAGATACAGGAACTGCATTGTCAGCCACAACTGAGCCCAAAGTTCTTACTTTATACCAAATGTATGTCTGTACTAAATGTCTCTGATATTATAATTGTCCCAGTCCAGCTCCCCAGTCCAGTCTTAACTTTGTAGCCAAGTTTTTCTTCATGTGGAACAAACAACTTCTTCTACAAATTACTCCAGAAGTCAAGAAATAAACTGATAAGCTGTAGTGGCAGAAAGCATGGCAGAGACTGCTTGCCTTTGGTAAAAACTGCGCATTTTTAGCTTTATTCCCACCTTGGAAAGAAAATATCTAATTTTGTCCCTCAAAGATCATAGGTGCTTATACTCCTAGAAACACAGAGGAAGGTGCATATAAATGCTGTCCTGTAGCCATAACGCTGTTCCTGTAACTGAAAAAGATCTTAACTATGCTTCACTGGAACATAGGACTAGGAACTTCCTGAAGTCCTGGCCCTTGATATCACAAACAGCTCTATGCTAAAACTTATTTAATAACGGTATTTAGTTTCATTTGTTAGGTCTTTTTAACTTCAATGACTTCTCTGGAAGTACTATGATAATGCTTTGGAACCTTCTCCTAATTTTAGGTCTAAATGCATTTATAGTCTTTTTATGTCTATTTCTTCTTATGCCAACACTGCCTATTAATTTAAATAGTTGTTTCCCCTCACTGTGTTTACACTGTTGGTATATTTATAGATTGTAATCATCACCTCCTCTGCACTACAATCCACTTAGACAAACAAGTCAGCCTTCTTCAATGTCCTTTCCATAAATATGGGTTCTCCATTTTTGTAGCCTTCTTAGTAGCTTTCCTGTGTACCTGACCCAGTTTTGGTTCATTGCTTCTGGATGTGGGTGAGAAGAATTGCCTGCAGTATGCTTGGTAAAACCTTGTAATGTCAAGAGGCATGTCCACATGCAATGTCACTGGCCCTTCTCCATCTTTACTGCCTGATCCTGTAAGTAATCCAGAAGTTGTCAGTATTAATGGAGCTTTTGACTTTATACCAGTGTCATCAGAATGATTCTGACACAATTGTGATCTTCAGTCATGAAAATATTAAATACAGTTGACCCCAAAGTTGATGAGCCTAATTAGTAACATTTCAGCCTTTTATTTCAATCTGCCCCTTTCAACACTATCCATTCCAGTCTTTGCTCATCTATTTTCCTTGCTTCCTACCTCCCTTAAGCTTTCTATAATAACTCTCATTTTCTCAATTTTGCCTGAGGTTTCCCACATGGCACTTCTTCAGGTCTACTATTGCAAATCAAACTGACAAAACCTATTCTTTCTGTTTGTTTGTATATCAATCTCAAAAGGTCAGTCCCAGAAAACTTTGTTTTGATTCATTCTTATTGCACTTTGTATCATTTTCTCTTTTCTTTCTATATTTTTTCATCCGTTCTTTCAGAAATTCTTATAAAGTATAATATACCCTTGAGATGAGGTTTCCAGGCCCGCAATTGGTTTAGGTCACATTTTTTTCAATCTGTAAAACAGACACTACATTCACTATTTTTCAATCATATCCCGAGTCATCCCAACACCAGTTCATACCCCAATACCCTTCTCCTCATCTGATTGCAAGACTGTTGAAAAAAACCTGTCCTGCAATGCAATGTTTTAACTGAAAATTCCTCTGCCAGTTCTTTGAAATTATTTGATCTCCCCTACCTTGAATGCAATAAAGTTTGAGTGTTACTTCCATCTCAGTTGAACCTATTTATGTTTCAATAATCTTATTAACATTTTCCATTTTCCTTTTGCTTCCACTATAGCATCACATTATTTGAAACTGAATCAAAGTGTTCGCTTAGTTTTGAGGCTAAAGTAAAAATGCCTTCCATCTAGAGGTTAAATAGCCACTGTGTAGCAGCTTTACTTCTCCTTTAGCCCTGTGTCACTTCTTTTACTATTCTTTGCAAGGCCCGCTTCATGTTGAGTTTGTTCTTAACTTCTTCATGTTCAGCTTGTTCTTAACTTCTCTCTTGACTATTCTTCCAGTTGGCTCTGGAGTTATTTCCCATTATTTCTTTCCCATTTAAGACAAATTTTAATAACATCAGCACCTTGGGTTTGATGTTAAAGGCCCCGAGACTTCATTATACCTGGATTCACTATCCGGTTCCCTTCTTTTACTCAGGTTTATGTTCTTACTTAGGTACAGGTTTGTTCATATTTAGCTTTACATTTAGCTAAAAATTAATTGACTTCTGATCACTAAACTAAGTTTTCTTTCTGTTTTTATTTCGCTTAAATATCCTTATCACTAACCTAAATGAAGCCTAAATTGGTATCATCTCCTGTTTTAGCAGGGACACTTTGGCAGAACAGATTGTTTGCTTCCATGTAACATCTGTATCATACCATACTTACTGCTGTTTATTTTGCTACCTCTACCTTTTTGTTGTTTATCTTCTGCAAAACTGTTCAAACCTCCGCATCATCTCACATATATAACACATGTTCTTGTTCCTGACAGAAATCACCACTATGACATGTTGCACTAGGTTTTTCACTGTAGTAGATGCCCGTACATACTGTGGTTCATTAAGAAATTCTTATTAAAATGTAATCACATTTTAATCTACTCTTATTAAAATGTAAGCACATGTTTAATTTACAAATCTAACCAGTAAAGTTTTTTAAAAGATTCCCACTTCAGTTGTGTAGGAACAACTCTGCCCCTCTACAATTTTCTCAACTCCATCAACCTCAGGAATGTTAGGACTATGGGGGACTATGTGATGGTCATGTGGTTCCCCCTGCACCTATAGGGTCCTGAAATTTGGTCCATTTAAATCTTTTCCAAGATGTTTCCTATGTAACAGCAGAACATTTTTAAGGAATCCATACATTTCAGATGTGAAGATGGAGAATCCATCGCTTCCCATAGTAATTTGAATTTGCCTGTTTTTAACTCTCGCTGTTTATTACATGTTTATACATTGGATGTTACAAAATCCTTTATTATTGGATATTTTGCCCTTTAATCATACTTACTTCATATTACTTCTCAGTTTTCTTTTTGGTAGGCTAGTTGAGCCCTTCAAATTTCATATTTTACACTTTTTTTTCCTGCTCTTGAATTTGATTGTTTTCTCCAGTTTCCCCACATCTTTCAAAAGTAAGAACAGCATGAGTTGAGATGATAACTTGGTGTGTCTTAGTGCTACTTCCATTCCTAGTGCAATTTGCTCCTCTCCGATGCATTTATACTGAGTAGCCTTATTGGATGATTTTTTTTTCCTGGAAGATTAACACAAGATTAGCAAGTCGTTATCACAAGTGGCATGTGTGTGGGTGGGCAGCACTAGAATTGTCAGCATGCCCAGATGAAAAGAGACAATATTTTGGCCTCCTCCCCCACAAAATGCAAAATATCAGTCACGAATTGTGCTGGTGTGCTGTGCCTCCACACTGATCCAGATTCTCTGAGATTTATTTTTAAAATGGTGTGCGCGCACACACACACATGCAATTTCACACACATACACATGCACAGACAGTATGTGACTGCCTTGGGGAAAGAAGCAGCAGTGTCAGAGCTGAGAGTAAACTGGGAGAGGTCGTCTCTCTGTGTCCGGCAGCCTGAGAGTAAAGTTAAGAATTAGATTTAGGAATTAAACAGCACACCACCCTGCTGCTTGGCTGCACAACTATCATGTTCTTGGAAGAGAAACACTAATGTGGTCCCTGATAGGTGATTCACCTGAATGAAGGAAAAGTACTGTGACAGTAACAGCTAGTGAGTGTGAGTCAAAATTAATATTGCAGGATGAGATGTCTACTTTCTTGAATTTATAATTGCATAACAATGAAAATATGAGGTTATAATTGTCAGATACTCTGCTTTTCCTGACTCGGTCCTACTATAATTTCAGCACTCACAAGTTGTTTGAAATGGAAATTCAAGAACTGCAAAACTCAAATGTCAGTGGAGTTTTAAACTCTCCTGTTACTAAAGCTATATGAACTGTGATTTTAAGAAATTGCAATAAAAAACCAAACCAAACCAAAACAAAACAAAAAAAACCAACCAACCAACCAAACAAAAAAAAAAACAACCACCCCACCAGAATAATCCTGAAACGGAAAACCATTTGTCTGATGATTCTGTCAAATAGAACATGACTTCTGGATGCACCAGTTTCTATCAAATGGATTTTTTTTAAAAAAAACAACTACCATTTTATGAGAAGGTAGCACTC
This sequence comes from Pedionomus torquatus, assembly GCA_013398155.1. Classification (NCBI taxonomy): domain Eukaryota; kingdom Metazoa; phylum Chordata; class Aves; order Charadriiformes; family Pedionomidae; genus Pedionomus; species Pedionomus torquatus. Next base: position 147,174 of record VZRU01010115.1, on the reverse strand, counting down.
TGGCCCTTCCTAGTAGGTTTAACAGCGTAAAATTAGCAATATACACAATAGCATTTAGACCCTTCTGCAAGAAAACTTTGATTGCCATATGGATGTTTTTTTATTGACCTGTGGATTTTGTTTCAGAGACCACAAGCTCTATTCACTACTTTTTAGTACTTAAAACATTGTGTTTGCATATTCTGGACACTACAGAAAGCTGTCCCTGCACTGAAAATGCTTAATCATTTAATCATTAAACCTTAACTCTGCTTAACCCCTTCTAGTGGAAATGCTGCCTGGCCAAGGGGATCACCACAAGGGCTGTGGGTCATTTCCTTACAAACACACTTATCCATGCCAATACTCAAAATAGGGCAAAATTATTTTGACTGGCCCTGAGGGCTTAGTTTGAGTCTCTAAATGTACCCATGCAGCCTCGAGTTTTTAAGGGTGGAGTTCTGCTAAGAGTCTTTTGAATTTTGGGTAAGATATCCCTGTTTTAGCAGTTAAGCCATGTGCGGCACTTTCTTCATTCTGCAGCTGTTGAAAAAATCTCAGAAACAATAATGTTTTTGTCTGCTGCACTTTTATATGTTTTCAAAGAAGCAACATGACTTACCTTATGTTTAACTGCAAAGTATAAGTGCAGACTGTAACAAATAAATGTAAGCGGTGTAGGCTGGAGCCCTGGGACACATATTACTTATACATATCTTGTTGGTAACAGAACATAAATACTTCACTAAAGTCTCCATTTGTAATTTGTGCTGAACGTTTCTGAACATATGAAATATGAATTACGTTTTGTAATGGCCCTTTGTGTTGAGGTCTAGCGGGAAAATATTGTTCTCTATGAGACAAAGTAAATTGCAATGATTCCTGAAGGGACTTGACTTTTGTACAAGAAAATACATTTAATCTGACATAGTTACTCTAATGATCTCTCATGTTATCTTTTATTGAACACAAAATGAGGTACAGCCATCAAAGTTTAGCATGCTACTGAGTGCACCATCATTAGATTACCAATATGGGGCTAAAGGGAATTTACTTAGCTCTACGCACTTTTAGGGACTCTCAAGTTTAGTGGAATAGTCTGTACCACCTGGTACTTTAAGGAAGAAGGATTGAAAAGTGTAGTTTTTAGACAGATGTATGCCTGAAAGAAGATAGAAACAGTCAACTACATACTGGGATGTTACAGAGAAGGCAGAGACAGAGTCTTCTTGGAGGTGGACAGCAAAAGGACAATGGGAAACAGGCTTATGTTGATCCGAGGGTCACGAGGAACAAACTCCAAACTCTCAAGTTATGGAGAGGTATGTTTATTCAGCACTGGGAACACTGGGGATCACTCCACCTAACGTGTTCATCCATCCATTGCACAGGTGGGCTTTTTGTACATTACAGGTTATGCATATTAAAATCTAGCTAATATGTATGTATTCTGGCTACATGCCAGTCCACACAATGCTTTCCACAGGTGGCTGAATCTTTTTCACAGCTGTCTAGCTCGAGATCTGGGATCTGCAGTAGGGGTTTGTTCTTTCTTCTCCGGCACCTGTAATCACTTAAAATTATCTAGATACCATGTTCCTTAGGCAACAGAAATTTATCACCAAAATCAGCTAGTAACCATGTTCTGGTCTATGGGCTAACAAAATAAGCTCATCATGTCCTTAATGCTGCACTGAGTTAAAACTATCAAACTGTGCTTCAGCTGGAGAATCACAGCTCCAGTGAGCACACACAATGCTTCAGCTGCAGGATCGTAGTTTCAGTGGGCCCACTGTTTAAGGCCCACCACTTCAAAGTCAAAAGAAAAAGTACACTTTGATATTAGGAAAGCCATTTTGCAGTGAGGTGATCAGACATCAGAAGAGGTTGCCCAGAGAGACCATAGTATTTTCTTCCTAGGTGGATGCTCCAAACACAACCATATGCTACCTGATCAGTCTTCAGGGTTAGATCTCACTTTAAAGTCAACCCTGCTCTGAGCATGGGTTTGAGCCAGATGACACCAGAAGTCCTTTCTGACCTGTGTCATTGCATGATTCTATGATCTTACTCTAGGTTTTATCGTAATTATAATGCATCTATTATGTGAAACCTTATTTCTTCTGTAAAAGGCACTGTATTCGTCGGTGACAGAAGTTCTGAAGAATACAAGCATAGTTCAGTTCCATATGAAGAACGCAAAATTTCTATTGTCTTTTATTATAAATATGACTAATAATGCTTCTTTATGGTTAAAATCTGGTTCCAGTTATATAAGAATGGATCAGCTTCAACAGAGCATTTTATTAACTTTTCACAGAATAACTGACAGCATAATTAGACATTTTATTATTTTGATATTGTCAGTATACAAACGATTGTTATACATGAGCTTCATAACTATTTCGCTATGTCCATGATACCCTTTCTTGATCTGATTACTGTTCCTAACCTGAGCTCAGGATGAGACAGCACTGTGGAGAAATGGCAGGGTAGGGAGATAATTGTAACATATGTTAATGAAGGCTGCTGAAGTTACACTTCAGAGTCGTTTGTTTATTTTGTTTAGTTTGGTTTGGTCTACCATTCTCTTTAAAGAGGGATCAGACATTTTTCTTTTTTAATATTGTCATTTGCAAACTGCTTGGTTTTTTTTTCCAAACCCAGAAACAACAGCTCCAACATCAAAGAAAACTCAAAGGAAACAGCTGCACCCTGTACATTGATTTTAGTTAAACTAGCACAGATTAAAAAAAAACATTCAAAATACTTGTAAAGGCCTATTGAAAAATCCTGCATCACATGTGTGGTAGTATGCAGTTTGTTTTTTGGTTTTTGATGCTCTGAAAAAGAATTTGTGAAACTATATAGCCTGTAGTGATGCTCACTGTACGTAACATTAAAGATTAATTTCAGTTCCATCATAATACTGTAACACAGAGTCCAGTGAAGGATTTTGGCATTCGTGTACATTTTCATGCCTTCACACACCTGACAATTTCACATACAATAGTGACAATTAAGTATTTTAAGGTTATAATGCTTATATCCATCATTGTATCCTTTTAATGTGTTAACCATACTCTCAACTTTATCTTTCATGAGTGTGGTTTTGAGGTGGAGTAAAGTAAAAGTTTTTAAGCATGGAAAAGCTGTTACTCATGCCAGACTTTTTTCTTACTCAGTCTAAACTGTTTGAGAAGTTGGAATTAGTTAAAACTTGGTCTTGGTAGCTTGATGTACATTTTTGTGGTAATTGCTTTTTTTTAGTTACTTTTTAAAATACTAGGGGAAGTCAAGGGTTAGGATGAACACTGAAAGAAAACTGAGAAAAGCAGGAAGCAGGTGTATCAGTTAGAGACATAATTAATTGAGGATACACACAACTGTTACTTAATTCTGGTTTTTAATATAAACACGATACTCTGGAGAAGATTAAGGAAAGACAGTAACCTTTCCGTTTACATTGCAGTCAGTTTCAATTATAAAGCTGTAGGTATTCTCCTTTGCAATATATTCTTTGACTGTTTATTTCAGCTGAATGTTGTCGTTTCTTAGCCTGAAGGCAAAAGTAAAGAGTTTATAAAAAAAAAAAAAAAAAGTTAAGCACATATTTTGAAAGGAAAGTTAGACATGGTAGTGCAGTCATTTTTAAATTAAGCTCATTTAAAAGCATGATCTATCTATACATTCCTTGGCAGAATTTTACCCATAAAGTCACTCATTAATTATTTTCTAAACTTTTAATATAAATTACAATATAAACTACTTCAATATTTCCACCAAATTTAACATACCGATGGTGTGCAGACGAGGTTCTAGTTAAACAGAAATTATAGTATTATTTAGTTATAGATAATTTCAAGCCCCACTGTGCTGCTACTGAAATGTTACTTGGAATTTTGTGTCTGCATTACAGAAATAAAAATTACAAATTAATACATTGATAGTTTAATCAGTATTCTATGTTTGGCTTCCAAGAATACTATTTAAACCTAAGTGATACTTTTTTGTAAGCCTAACAACACAGGCAGGGTGAAGTTTGCAGAAGTAATATATTTTAAGAGATGAACTAATCTAGACCCACTATTCTAATAAATGACATTACTTCCAAATCTTATCCTGCCAACTGAACTAAATATAATTTAAAATTTTAAAGCTTAGGTCACTTCTAGAAATGTTTTTGTAGCATTGTGTTTGTCCCATCTTAAAACCTAACAGACTTTCTATCAATAAAATATAATAGAGAAAGCAATATATAAAAGTGTATCTTTCTTTTTAACTAAAACTAAGCTTAACTACTTTCCAAGCATGCAAAAAAGAACCCAGAAAGGTTCATGCGTTTTTCACTGGGCATTTCAGAGACTGAGTTAAAAAGAAATATAAAGTTTGTAATTCATCATATGAATGCAGCAAAAATATCACAGATCTTGAAGCAGTGTCTTGCTAGAATGAAAGAACCATCCGGCAGAGGTTTCCCCAGACTAACTCATATTTCTCAGCCTGGCCCAGTTGTGCAACCCCTCTTGTCTACACAGCACATATACACTCAACTTCACTTACATGTCATATTATGTAACTCAGATTAAGCACATCTAAATCATTTGGGACTTTTATTAGGCAACTTGTAAAAAGGGCTAGCATCCTAAAGCTAGCAATAGTTTTGAACAAAAAGGCTTGGAAGCAAGAATTCCAGCAAGAAAATATTACTAATAATTAGTACCATTAAGCCGAAAATGCCATCAAAAAGCCATAATTTGGCAGCAATTAAATTGTTCTGTTGTTTTAAATGAGAAAATCAGCAATACAATATAAAAACCTAATAAACAAATACTAAAAAAAAAGACCTATTGAATTAATAAGGTAGATTTTATATTAAGAAATGTAAATACCAAAGAATACAGATCTAGTTAGAATGATCAATGAAGGTTTTATTACGTCACAGTTTCAGGACGAAACCTTCCAATTTTAACTATGGAGCAGTAGCAAAAGTAAATTTCAGTAACTGCTACAAATTCATTTCTGTAGCAGACTTTGGAAATGTTGATGAATAGTCAGAAGTGTAACATTTGAAGGCTTTGTTTTAAAGACAGAAGAGAAATGCTTATCATATTTTTGAGTTTGTGTCCTTATTTTTAACATTATCTAAAGAAAACGTTAAATAGTAGCTACATTAAATCAGCAGTTCCAGATAATTTTCACATGGATTTTCAAGGCCCTGCCTGGAGAGCAATAGCTGATGGTATTTTAATAACTACTGAAACTACTGAAGTACTGGGAACAGAGGGAAGACCACTGTTGTATGGTTATTTTCAATGGGAAAATGTAATGATCTGAATAACTAAAGACTAACAAGTCTGGTGTTGATATCAAGCGCAATGACACAGCTATTGGTGTGGCCGTATTACCAATAAGAAATGAAAGAGCAGACATACAGCGGAGACACATCTTTGATACAAAATCAGTCTATGTCCCTTTGGTCAGCTGCGCTGCGCAGTTATGCCAACATGAACTCAAACTTCTTCACTTTGTGAAGGTTTCCTGTTGCAGAGTGGCAGCCAAAGCCCACCAGTGATCAAACAAAATAACCCTGGAACAAGGCAGCCTAGCAGGAGCCAGTGCCTAACTATGGTTTAGGAAAAGAAATCTGAACTGGAGAGGGTCTCATGGCTGGTGGTCAGTCCATGGAGTGACAACACAGAGCAAACTAAATACTGTAATAAACAAAAAATATTTAATTTGCAATTTATTTTTTTTATATATATATACCTATATTAAACTACTAGAAATGAAAGATTCTTATCTGAAATATCACAGGCATGGAGAACTTTGTTACATAACATAGTTGGGTCCCTGGCTATTTGTAATATATTTCTACACAGGTTCTACAATTTCTCCCCTCTGAATGCCAATAATTGGTTTCATGGTCAGGCTGAGAGAGCCAGGGTTGCTGGATGGGATGAATGGTAACAGCTTCAGACTGGAAGAGGGTGGATTTGGATTAGATACTAAAAAGAAAAGTGTCACTATGATGGTGGTGAGACATAGGAACAGGTTGCCCAGAGAACCTGTGGATGTCAAATCCCTGGAAATGTTCAAGACCAGGCTGGATGGGACTTTGAACAACCTGGTCTAGTGGGAGGCATCCCTGCCTATGGCAGGAGGGGTTGGAAACAGATGATCTTTAAGGTCCCTTCCAATCCTAAGTATTCTGTGTTTCTGTGGTAGCTGTTCTTACAAAGGGAAGGATTTGCACTGTAAACAGCTCCAAAGATGCTCTTCCTTCAAATAGGCAAAAGACAATGCAAAGGGATGCACTGTAATGCCATATCAAAATTTTACCCATTTCTGCAGCTGTGATGCTTATGCATAAAATCTGCTTTTTAAAATGGTGAGATGAATACTGTTCCATTGCAACACTTACTTTTGTTATTTTTTTTTTATTTGAGTGAAAATAAATGTTAAGTTAGCTTTAAAATGTATTCAAATTATTTGGAGGCAGTGGTGTAAAACCTAATATTTTACAGAATGATCAGGTTACAGAAATAACAAAAAGGACAGCAACTGTAAGAATTTCATCCTACTGCTGCCACTGGTACAAGGGTTATTCTAGGCAGGCATCTTCTGTGCACTCTGCTCGTTGAGTTATGCTTTTGAATTCAAAAGTTTTGAACATCACTTCTCCTTGGTACTAACAGAAACTTCAAAACAATATTACAAATATTTTCAGAAACCAAATTTGTCTCAAGAAAACAGTGTGATTTGTACAGCATGATATTCACCGTGTCTACCCACACTGCAATCAAATCAGGCATGTGGCTTATGGGGTTCAGTTCAGCTACAGGAGTGCTCAACAGAGTAAGAATTTGCTTATCCTGGGTGATAAATATGTATTCTGACCCTCTGTTGTCTAGCAAAACACACAGAGGATGGATAACATTGCATGTAAATGCCTAATGACAAGTGCCAGGATTAATGTGACTAAGCCTGGCAGTGAGATAGACCTCCTTGCTGCATATTCTGCTAATGGATCAAAAGAAGAATTGTACTTGCACAACGAGTTGCAGCAGAGGTTAATGCATCTTGTAGAGAAAGGGAAGATCCCAATCTCCGAACAACAGCTCATAGGAAAAACTCCCTCTTTGACTCTTCCTAGGACAATTATATCTACAATCTAATTGTTAGGTTTTGCTTTGGTTCAAAATATAACATGGGTGTTTACATTGTGTGCAAGCAGTTCATTGTTCAAAAGAAATATCACTTGTTTTATTAATTGTATCTCATAAATATCATTGATAACTGTACTTGTGCATATAAAGGAACAAGAAAGTTTTGGTTTACAATTTGACTTGTTTATAGACAGCCTTCAATTGCTCACGTGAAAGAGATGAGAGTCGTTTGGTTTGGGCTTTTTTCTCATATTTATTTGCTGAATAGTGATACCTCAATCGTTTGATGTAAATGAATATTTTTTTTTTTTTTCAGCCGAACTTTTTATTCAGAAGAGGATCCATCTCAGTGGGAGAGAATATTCCTTCTGTTTAAAGTTTATTGCCATACTGCATGGGAAGCACAGCCCTGCTAAGCACAAACCATTTTAAGCACTGTGCCAGACATTTCTGCTTTTTCCTACCTCTCACCATGTAGAGGAATGATGTGAAAGTACAGCAACCTGCCATGGCAATGCACAGTGGTCTCAGGAAGGACAGATAAACCATCTCACCTTCCTGAAAGGAGAAAGAGCCCAAAGGTCTGTGAGGATGGGGATGAGCTCTGCATGGATGAGCACGGGTTTGGGGACATTTACTGACACTGAGTGTGTCCATGTCTTCTTACTGATGTGCTCAGTGCCTCACAGCCTGCTTTGTACGTATAGAATCACTGATTCATAGAATAGTTCTGGTCAGAAGGGACCTTTGAAGGCCATCTAGTCTGACTCCCCTGCAATGAGCAGGGACATCTTCAAGTAGATCACAATGCCCTGCCCCAGGCTGAGAGACTGACACTCCATCCTTTGTCTTCACCCCTCATGGGGGCAGCCTCTCACAAAAGTGGTTCTGAAGATGGACTTCTATGAGATTTTCATGTTACTTGACACCAGCCAGAGGGAGGCCTCATCTGAAAAGCTGGCAGCCTCCTGGCAGGGAAACTGTCTGCCTGAAGGGAGAGGGTCTTGCACAGTGCAGCACAGAAATACACTGTATTTTCAAAGATGGGACTGTCCCACATAGACAGTAGTGTGGTTTCATGATGGAGCTAACAGAGATGAGTAGGCTGAGATGCTGTGCCTCTGAGTCAGCACTACGCAACCTCTCTGTTACGGCAACTCAAGCTCCCCTCTTTGTCCATGTATGACATCTTTCTGGCCTGATATCTCTGGCTTTCCCAGACTAAAACTTCTCAGTCAGTGCTGTTCATTTGATCACTTCTAGCTTGTTCCTTTCAATTTTAAGACCTCCCATGGCTCACGGATCCCTAGCTGGGCTTTCTCTGTCATGGCATCTGGCAGCCAGTCAAATTCACTGCTGGCATTCGCTGGCACAAGCATAGTTCAGCATTTTCCCATGACAAACACCACTGCTTCAGGGCCACACAGGAGCTCATATGGCTGAAGAGAGATTCACATTGTGTTGTAATTTGATAATGCTTTTATATTGCTGGAAACTCTAACAGGCAACATCTGCCTTTTCCACAGCTGACTAATGGCAGCCCCGCTCTCCAGAGGAGTGCCAGCTATTACATTCAGTTTCTTGGCTTTCTTTCGGTCTCTTAGCTAAAATCCAGCTAGTAAGGAGGTGAGAGAAAGAGCCTCATCTTAGGTAACTGAAGTTGCTAGTCACAGAATAATGTAAATAGTTCTACCAGCCCCGGTGCTAGCAGTTTGGTATACTGCTTCGCTATAAGGAGCGGGATGCACAGACAAATTATGAAAATTAATTCTAGAAGGAGGCTCAGTGTCACCACCACAATATCCACAACAGCTACCAAATACTTGGCATTTGCCAAAAGATCATCCAGTTGTTACCACTGAGGTGTCCCCTTTTACAGCATCCACACTTTGATCTGATAACTTACATTACATGAGCACTGACATTTCTCCCCACAGGTGAGGAAGCCTGTGCAAGGAGCCTTTTTACTCAGAAGAACATCTGCACAGTTTCAGACCAAATGTCCATTTCAACTTGTGTTGTGCCTCTAGCTGTGGCCATTACTGGATGCTTAGAGGGAAAGCACTGAAAGAAAGCATGGGGTAGTACCTCCCTGCGGTATCTCATCCAGCTTCCAGCAGTTTGCAGAACAAGGCTATTTAATCTCTTCTTCTACAGAAATCATTCCTTACTTTATTTAATTTCTTCTTGTATAGAAATATTATTCTTCACTTCAGATCCTGATCCTGTCACTCTCCACTGTACATTTTCTAGTTTTATAACGGTTTTGGGTTGGTTTTTTTTTGTTTTGGTTTTGTTTTGTGTTTTTTTCTTTATTTTTTTTCTTTTTTTTTTTTTTTGTGTGATAGAGAGGGCCAGAACCACACACAATATCCCTAGGCAAAATAGTGTTTTATATAATGACATGATAATGCTTTCTATTTTGTTCTCTATTTCTGTCCGGATTGCTTCTACTGTTCTACTTGCCTTTTGATAACAGCTAAACACTGAGCACTTTTCCAGAAATTGTCCACAAAATCCTTTTCTCACTAATACAGATTTTAAAAATAAGCAACAACATCTTCCCCCCCCCCCCAAAANAAAAAATACAACAAAAAACCAACAATACCAGAAGTTATTTGATTCTAATTATAAAAGCGTAAATTTTCTTTTTTGTCCAAAGAATAAAAAGAAATCCTTGCACAGTACAGTCTTTAAGATACAAATGAGTTATATTCTTTCTAGAATACTTTTTGATCATTCACTGAGGTGGATGAATTCATTATATCCCTCTACCAGCCTCCAAGTCTTGAGTATTCGAGCTGTCATTCTAGATGTTTCATGTGCGCTGTCCTCTGTGTGCTTCCTGCTCACACTATGAACTTACTGAAGTGAAACGGTCCAATTAAGCAAGAAAGCCTCTTAGGTTCCCTGCACATGTATTATTAGAGGTGTTGGTATTAACTTGGTACTTATGACTTTACATTAAAGAAATACTCAAAACCTTTTCTTGCGAATTCTGGCATTTCCCACGTTTGCAAGAGACCTTCTTTATAACTGAGTAATTGAGGTAGGGAAGATGCTTTTGAAATAAGTTAATGTAATTAAATCCAGTTTTGACCAGCTATGAAATATTGAGAAATTACCAGTCACTGGCTTTGAATAGCTTGATAGTATTGGCAAGGTAAATGCACATACATATATATATATACACACACACATAAATAAAAATATTTTGTTACTCAAAGCAACATGGCAGGTAACAGAGGTTCATCCCTGTAACTCCAGGTAACTTCAGAGCATCCCCTGTCCCCTCGTTAATTTCCATTTTTTTCTGAAAGTCACTGTTTCCATTTATTTGACTGGCAAAATTTTCCTGTCAGAATTGGACTACTTTTCCCAAGCTTTTCACTTTAAATACAATTTTTGACTAAAATCATACTGAAAGATTTCAGCAAGCTCTTACAATTTGTTCTTATGTCTGTGGTGATGCTTATTTGCTCTAATTACATTCCTCTAGGCATTGTACACACTCATAAATAACAGTCCTTTCCTCATGTCTGCTCTCCAGCTTCTGTGCCACCTCTGTGATGAACACAGCAAGGCAACCTACCAAGACTATCTAGCACTGTAAGCCAGTGATACTGGATGATGAGAGAAGCAAAATACCTGAACTATTCAACCTACAACAAGCAAAGACAGTACTTAGAAACCTTAAAAGAAGGGATGAAAAATATACCAAGGGAAAACTTTGTAGCAAGAATCACTATTTTTTTTTTCCAAAATAAAAAATGACTTCATAAAACATAGAAGGCATGAAGTAAACTCAGCTCTTTGGAAGAGAAGAATTAAAAGCTCAGTCCGGCTTGTTCCAGATTGGCAGAAAGAAAGAATTGCTGTGAAAATCACACCATGATAATGTCAGTTATCATACAGAGGACTGGACCCAGAACACCTAAGAAGTAAAGCTGAAATTAAGGTTTCATGACTCCCTGTTTTTTTTGGAGGGCAGACACCAACCTGTATCAAAATTGGGTGGTCTTTTGTTAAATTTTTTGAGGTATGCCTAGGTTTTATGACAATGTTGGAATGACGTCCACTGCTAGAGAGGCCAGCAAGGCTCAGAGCCTTTGTCCTTTGTTGATGATAATTTCCATCTTGATCTTCCCAAGGAAGAAGAGGTCATGGTTTTCCTGGTAATGTGTAGGTAAAGAAAACAAACAAAACTGCTGGACTAGGAAATGTGCAAAGAGGTGTTACCTCAAAGGAGACAGTAGCCCTCAGCAAAACGATAGCATTTGTATTGTTAACAAGATGGTCTGTATTTGGAGAAAAAAACAGTGAACAAAAGTTGGGGAAAAGTTCCTTACTCATAGTTTTATTACTATTCTTTAGATACTTCTATTCAGAGACGTTAGACAAAGCAGTATGTTCTAACCTGCAGTATTATGAATAAACAAATAGTTTTTGATTAACTGAGCAATCTCTTTATAAGGAATTCTGAAAGAAAATTGTCCCAACTGAAGGAAATGGCAGAATTAGGGAAATTTTATGTGAATTTTAGAAGCTTCCTGAGTCCTGAGAGGCCTTTCAGAGATTAAAACAAATTGCCTTGGCATACAATATCCACTGTATTAAATACAAATGACTGGAGGGAGAAAATCTACGGTTTGATACCTGTATTCGCCCAGAGCAATGTCCTAGAAAAAGGACAGCAGCCAGATTTAAAACCAGCCATCCTATATATGTAAAGTCTTCATGAGCCTGCCAAAAAAAAAAAAAAAAAAAAAAAAAAAAAAAAGATGCATTTTCCCTTGCATTTGTTTAGTTGGAAGCAAATTCCCTAGGCATATCTTGAAAATGTGAAATGGTTAAGAACTCCATTATCATTCATGCTTCGGCAACTTCATTATGTACACAGGCCCAGTCTTTTGCAGGCTAAAAGAGCAATCCTGATCCATGCTGTATGCCATCTATAACGTAGCCTTGCTGAAATACCCGTACCACTAACATCTGTCTTGTGCAATGTTAAAAGGAAAAAAAACGGCAAAAGATTCCCATAGATAAAAAGCACATAAGGATGACAAAAAAAGGAAAATACAGAAACCTATGACAGGCAAATTTTATTAATGGCTCGACCATATGCATCCAGGGCATAATTAACTATTCACAGGTGAAATTAGCAGATAGGAGTGTCTGTCGTGAGCAAATTGAATAGACCCTGATTATATCAATACTTTTCAACCAGTGTCCCCTGGTTATCAAACTATCAAATAAATTTGTCCACTCTCTCCTTTTCTGGGAGGAGGGGGTTAGGAGGGAGGGAGAACTTTAATTATCCGGCCACGGTATATGGCAGGTCATTAATAAAACCTAGTTATCTGGCTGCAGGTTTTATAGTTTTACTGTTATCTATCTTTTATCTAAATAAACATTTGGAAAATGTCCTTAAAATTACTGGAGATACTTTGCCCCTTCTCCAACAGATATTTGAAAATGAAACTTTGCTGGATTTTACTATACAATACATGGCGTCACCTCAAAGACTCCCACCTTCTTCCTCCCACCGCTATAATGGAATTATAGAGTTTGGCGGTACATACATTGATGGATCTAACCAACCTGCAAATGCAGATAAGGGTAAAATCACTTGATGGGTTAGTTCTCCTTAATGTATATTTACTCAGCCTTTATGTTATGTATGCATTTTTTACTTTCATGCCACATATATCAATGACAAATGTAAGAATTGAAAAGCCAGTAATAACATAAAAGAACAGCATTTTTTTTTCTCTATGGTGCAATTGCCAGAGACAGTATCTTTTCATTTGAATAAAGAATAGTAGGAAATTAACATTTTTGGGATTCCAGTCCTGATTCTGTTCCAGGTAAATCCATTTTCTAAACTGAAACCAACTTCTCTGATACAACAGAGGTTTCCAATAATAAAAGCCTTACATTTAATTTACACTGTATTTTTTGACAATGAGTATTATAATGATGCTTCTCATAAAGGAGTATGAATGTTTATTTTATATACACTTCTACAAAATCAATATGGAAATGGCCCATGTAGAAAAGTTTCTTTTGAGGATAACCAATTTATAGGTACACTTCCCCATGCAACAATTTTCAGTATTTTCTGTCTACAGGTTATATTTTCTCGGTTTTAATATTATTTATTTCCTCTTCCTATTTACCTTCAGAAATGCAGAAACCATAGCATACTGTTAACTAAGAAAGATCTTGTTATCTAATAACTTAAGAGGAAATATATATTCCCGGGTGAGATTTTTTCATATATGTCTTTTATAAGTCCGGGAACATAGTCTTTTAAGTTCCAAAAATAAATAAATACAAGAGAATCTAAATCAAATGGCACGCCAGTGCCGTGGAAGCAATGTAATTCCCAGTTTCAAAAACTGTAGGCCTCAAGCACTTATTGCAGGTTTCATTAGTAGAATTATTAGTTCTGATGAGTACTGTCAACGTGACCAGAAGCAAACTGACACAGGGCGCACTGCTGGGGTGGGAAATTAAAGGAAAGCTGATGTACTGAAGTCCCTTTAGAAGTAAACTGGGCTTAGAGAAAAACCCTATGTTAACGCTCTATTAGAAAAGGAAAAAATAGTAGCAAGACCTTTTTATGATTTTACTTAAAGCAGTACAATTCTTTTCAAGACAATGTGATTATTCCTGATTTTAAAAGTAAAAACAGTGACAAAAGAGTGAAAAGTCTCTTCCTGATAAATCTCTGTAGTAGCAAAAGCTTGTGTTGACAGGAAGTCCTAATGTCCTTGATAGGAGCAGAAGAACGTGTCTACTTGGAGGAACAATATTCTTTTTTAGACTGGAATTTGGAAGAGGGTTTATATACTTTTTCCAGCAGCATGGGTGATTCCTAATTAAGATTTAAACTACAAGCAAATGTAAGTAATAAATACATCAGTATTAATGTATTTTCATTGAAGTCAAAGAAGCTGTCAACTTGTTAAAGGCTTAGTCCTTTGGGAGTTTTTTATCTATTTAGAGTAGAAATTGAGAAATTTGAAAAAAGTACATGACTGTCATAAAAGAAAAAGAAAAGACATCCACCAGTAGGGTAATAATGCTTTATTTACACTTTCTAAAGAATAAGTTTCTGGTCAGGCGTACTAATCTTGTAATTCTTTGTTGGCTGAGGTAAGTTAGTCACATCCCTTTACTTTTTGAAAGATATCAGTCTGAAACACATCTTTAAATAGTGATTACACCAGGGAATTCACCCTTCTATCAATTTACTAATTATATCTTGGCATTACTTTTATATTTTCTGTATTATCTGTATATTATAAGGAAAGATTTTCTTCCTTTGCAATTACAGCTTCTCCATTTTCCATACATTGGGCTTTGGTAGAGATATAATTAAAAAGTGGTGGTTTGCACAGGCAGTATTGCACATGGTGAAAAATGGCAGCTATTTCCACACTTCACAGATCCAGCTGCTATGAGCATTAAAAATTACTTAAAACACAAATTTATCGCATTGTGATTACAATGGATTGTGTTGTTATATATTAATTGAATTGTAAATTGCTGTTTTAAATTAAAACACAGCTTATTAGGAATGGCAAGAGAATAATAAGGGATGAAGTAATGTTTCATGTAATTGCTAAAATAAAATAAAAAAATCTGAAGAGAGAGGAAAAAAGTACGTTCCAGACAACTACCTCTGGTGAAAAATTGCCCTGAAGCTATTGATGGACTGTATGTTTCAGTTTCTTTAGTGAGTAACAAAATTTAGTCTCAGAACTCAAGGAACTTTTTCTAGCAAAATAATATTAGCAATAGTATTAAGACGGGAGATGTAATATCTGCACACAAAATACCAATTTTACAAAAAATGTTATTCTCCCATATAAATCCCATCTATATAAGAAAGCAGAACCACTAGCTGACAGTTACAGTAAGGTAAGGCAGTCAGGAAAATTATAGGAAAGTGGGGGGGAAATCTGACCAGATGTAAAAGAGAACACTTGCAGGATGACATATCCTTTACAAGTGACGTCATCCAAGAAGAGGATGACAAAGAACACCCAAAGCAAAGGTGGTGAAGTGTTTAGAGAACAGATCTACTGAGGAGTGGCTGAGGGTATTGGGATTGTCTAGTCTGGAGAAAAGGAGGCTGAGGGAAGACTCTATTGTTTTCTACAACTACCTGAAAGGAGATTGTAGTGAGGTGGGGATCAGTCTCTTCTCCAAAATAACAAGTGACAGGACAAGAGGAAGCAGCCTCAAGTTGCACAAGGGGAGCTTTAGCTGAGATACAAGACCAAAAGGGTTACCAAGCATCGGAACAGGGTACCCAGGGAACTGGTTAAGTCACCAACCCTGGAGTATTTAAAGGACATGCAGATGTGGCACTAAGGGACATGGTTTAGTGGTGGACTTGTCAGGGATACATTTGTGGTTGAACTCAATGCTCTTAAGGGTCTTTTCCAACCTAAATGCTTCTATGGTTCTATATACATTTCATAAACATGAAAAAACGTGGATGTAAGTTAGTAATTCAGGAACAGTGACAATAAATAAAGTTCCTTTTCATTAGGAACATAAAAATGGGCAACTAGACCAAGACCAAACATTATATTTCTAAACAACTCTAAGGAAAGTGAGAGACATGAAGCAGGATTGCCAGATTCTAAACAACCTCATAGAAGAAATACCAGTAGGCTGTTGTAATTAGTTGGATGCAGATCAAGTTGGCTTGTGAAGGAGTGGCATTCTAGGTTTAAAGTGTAGAGTTAATAAAAGACAATTTCATTAAATATATAATTAGATGTAATATACGTATGGATTTGAACTCCATATCTGCCTAAAAACATATAATATTGGGGCTATAGCATAGATAATCTACCAGGATATCCATTAAAGATGAGGTATTACAGAAAATTTGGGATATTTTAATGAGAAAAAATATGGAAATAATGGAGGAGTTCGCTTACCCCTCTGTAGACTGGATGAATTGTGCTTACTCTAACTCACGCAAGAGTTCACTCCCTGGGATGCAGAATTCCTACACACCACAAGAAGCAGTGATTCCAGTGAGAACTTTTTTTCTCCTATAACAAGATCTGAATGTAGGTATTAAATACTGTGGTATTCAAGCTAGGAGCTGAGCATAGTTACTGCAGAGCCAAATGGTACTGCAGCGTGGCAGGAAGAGTGGTTAGCTAGAACTGCAAGCTGGGCCTTATAACGCAGACAGGTGGCTAACAAGGGGCACAACTGCAGCTGCAGTAGGGATCTTTATTCTGCAGCCTAAATTAGAATAGGGGTGAGAGATGTGGTGACAGTGCAAAATAGTTTGCAAGCTAACATGCTAACAAGAGGTAGTAGACTCAGCAACTCTCTCTTCTGCCTTCTACCCCACATTTATTTCTTCACTGAAAGAGGAGCTTTACTCTTTATGTACTTCAGGAAATGGGTTGTTTGTTTCTCTGTTTCTCTTATTTTGTAGCCTTCTATAAAGGCTACTTTTTCCTCCTCCTTTTTCATAAGCGCTGTTTCACTACACCCATTTGGTTGAGGTATCTTCTGTGATGCCTTTTCACATGAAAAGCTGTAAAGAAAAGAGTAAAAGATCTAGTTGTTTAGTGTGGAGTAAATATTGAAGGTTTCATTAAAAGGTGAGGATATGAACAATTCTGGTCAAGGAATAATTTTTAAAAGAACCTGTGTATGTAATAAAATGTAGTGGAATTAATGCATTACGCAATAGAGTAGGCATTTGTGTTCATGTTTGGTGTTTTAACATTTGTCTCTGAGTCTTTTAGATTTAAAGTCACCTTTGTTTAGCCCACCTTTCCCTAATCATTTAGTATAAACAGCAAGTCAACTCATTCTTCTTCATTCCTTTTATTCTTGTTCTCTAGTACCATGTGCTTTTGGAACCAGAATTGTGAGATGTACTGAAAAGATGCTATCATAGCCATTCTAAATAGATTTAAGTTACTTAATGTTTTCATCTGTATATATATCTAGCACTGTAGCCACAGAAATGTACAAAATGATGGTCCTGTAGTAGATTTTTAGAACAGAGCTACTTTTAAGGACAGCACTAGTATTGTCAGAAAATGGCTTCATCATTTTAGAGGACTTATGTCTGGGTGTAGTGCTCAAAACCAGGATTCACAGCATTCTGAGATGATGAGGAAAACAAAAAAGTAAAATTTGCTAAACAAAATATTTTTAATACAGACTGAAATATAAATGCTTTATACTAGGCCCTGGTGAGGTGTCTATAAATTATTATACATATTTCTGGCCACTCATTGCTAAAAAGAGGAATAATTTAAACAGGAAAATGTGCAAAAAAGGTCAAGAAAGATGGCTAAGTGAGCAGACAGCCTAGAGTGTAAGAGGAAATATAAAAGAAGTTGCCTTGTTTAGCCTAGAAAAATGAAAGGTAAGAGAAGTGAAGACTGTACTGTATAAATTCAGCAGGTGGCTGTATGCCTCAGAAGGAAATGAGCTATTTAAGAAAAAGATAATGTTAGCAAAAGAACAAATTAGTATAAACCAGTCATGAATAAAATTAGACTGGAAATTAGAAAAAGGTTTCTAAGTACCAGAAAAGCAAGGTTCTGGAACAGTCCTCTAATAGGAGTTGTGGAGGGCAAAACACCTATGCAATGTTAAAACAGGGTCTGAAATAAGTGTTAATAAGGCTATCTGCTGTATTTGTCTACAGCTTGGGGGACTCTTTCAGTGACCTGGCAGTTTTCTGTCAGCTTTTTATTCAACATGGCTAAATTTGCTGAAAGGGGTTGTCACTAGATCTTGGTTCTCCTAGATTGAAGATCAGCATTGCAAACTTATGATTTTCCTTTATATTCCATCATGGTTTGAATTTTAAAGATTCACCTTATGGTAGTTGCAAATATATAAAAAATCTTCCTTTCTAGGAGAGAGGAAAAAATGTTGGTTTTTTTCTAGCCTTCCTGACTGCAGAAAATACTTGAAAACCTAAGTGTATCTTAAGAGCTTAATCAAACAGGCATATTTTTAGCTAATCTAACAATTTATCTAGCAATTTGGGGCTATGAATAAATTCTTACTCTCATTCAATTCCAGCTTCTCTACCCAGTACTGTAGAGCATGCTATGAACTTTTTTTCCCCTCACCCCCAAAAACCTCTGTGCAGCACTCAAACTGTGGTCCCAAGCAAGCTTCTCTCATCTCCTCCTAATGAAAGATTTGCACTCTAGACTTATTTTTACATGTGTCACTTGTATCACCATGTACACACTCCCTTGGGTATTTCATTTATAGCTTAAACCAAAGTAAAACAGGATTTAGAGCCAGTTTGTGAAGATGCTGATCCTCCTGTCCTATATTGTCACTCAGTAAGGAAGGATATGATGCCACTTCATCAGCACCCATCTAGCAGCACTGTCTCTTGTCTATAAGCACTGTATTGCAAAGAGTCAAGTGTCAAGAGGCTGGAAGCCACCAGCATTGTGGCTTCATCAAACAAGTCAATGATGTTTCTGCCTGGTTTGCTGGGTTGACCAGCTTGACCAGTCTCCTGAGCTCCAGCTGTTAATGAAGTCAAAACTAGTAGAGTCAGTTTTGCTCACCTATCTTAGACATGCAACTTCTTGACAGTGTATCTGGCATCAGGCAGTTATTACAAAGAAGGTTTTTACCGCAATTCTTCATTCATTCAAGTCATTATTTGGTGCAACTGTCATGGGAGAAAGAGCTGATGTTTTCATAAAGAAGGTGGGTGCCAATGATCTGTGATGTTTCTTGTTAGGACATCACAACCTAGCATAGCACCTTGAGAAAATTTACAACTTACAGGCCCTGCCAGAGCTGCTTCTTGCACGTGTTTCTTCCTGTTCACTTTGCAAGCACAAAGCCATAAGGCACACAATGGATGGTGTGGCCACATGTTCATGTCATTGTCCTGTGTCTTAGCTAGTAACTGCATGGTATTCACTATCTAGACACTCACCCTACAAAAAGATATACTTGTTAAGAAAAGAGAAGCACTGGGAGGGGAGGAGAAGGGGCTGCAGAGGCAGCCTCTGTGAGGAAAGGTGCTTGCAGTGAAGTTGAGCCTGGAAATGGGGAAGGGCAGGTGTTTTCCCCCTCTGCGTGTAAATGTTTGATTCTTTTTTTGCTTTTCTTTCCCACTACCTGAATCAGTAATTAAATATTTATTTTAATTGTCAGTAAATTAAGCTTGTTTCCCCAAGTCAAATCTATTTTGCCTGTAACAGTAATTGGTAGGTGATGTCCTGTCTTTTGTCTGACCCACAAGCTTTCTTGTTCTTTCTGTTTTCTTCCCCCATCCCTCTGAGTGCATGTTTGGCTGTTAGCTTGGGCAAACCCAGTACAGAAAGTTAAAAATGTGAAGAGAGAACATAATTCCGCAAAAAGCTCCAAATTTGTGTTGAGTTTTCTGATGGTTTGCTGACGGCAAATTTACAATCTCCAGTGAAAAATCTTGATTTCACCTCATTCATCCTCTTGCAAGACCTATTTCTTCACATGACTCACAGATTTGCAGTCTCCATCTTTAAGTCTTTGACTGTACAGATGCCTTCCCACATTGATGTCTTCATGTCGTGTTGCTGCTTGCCCAGGTTAGCATATTTTCTTATCAACAGTGAGTTGGAATTTGAGACACATCAAGATATGTCTGTCTTCTTCATATTATCCACAACATGGCACATTCGTAGCATCTTGGACACCTACAAACATCTGTATGTCAGATCTGCAATGAAAGTAATTGGTGACTTATACTATAGCAAATCTTCTACAGCTATATGATTTTGCTAATATGAAAGGTTGACTATAATCTTAGGATATAGTGTGTCAGGTGTTGCCTATATGAATAGCAGAACCCCACCATGTGTATTGTCTAGCCATAGCGATTGCCTTGAGTTACATTTTGGACACAGTGCTCTCACCTAATAAATGATATTACCCCTCTATTTTTTCAGCATGCCAGCCACTGATGGAGCTATGCTATGCCCTGCAGTAAATCTGTGGTGTAACTTGCAGTTCCATAGTAAAATCTTCAACAGAGTCACTCTTGGCACTCTGAAAAATTAATCTATTTTTCATAAATAATGCTTCAGGACATCAAGTATTTAACAGATTTTTAGCCATTCCATGTTATGGTTTTGTTTCTTTAGTCACATGGTGTAAAGTACAATCTCGTCCCTCAAAGACAGGAAGGTGTCAGTGTGTTCCTTTCCCAGTGTGCTCCAGTAGCAAGCCTGAAAAATATCTCAGGTATTGCACATCTTTGCAATTCAAATAGGAACTTTTACAGTTGCTCTCAAGGCTTCATCATCCATGCGATCCCCATGCCATTCTCTCACCCTCTGAAAAACACTTAAATAAAACTTACTCACCTCTGAATCACAGGGAGAAGATGGTGAAAAAATTACTTTCATGGAAAAGGAATAGGTAAAAACACAAATATGGCATTGTTAGCCATATGTGTTATCAAGACAAATATACAGTAGTTTTTTCTCACTTTCACAGAGTGAGATTTGTCATTAATACTGAATTAGATTTGTCATTAATACTGAAGAAACCACTAAAGATATAGCAGTACCTCCAATGACCCAGGACAGCCTGTGTGGATTTTAGCTATTTTTCCCATCAAAATCAGGTTTCTTTGATCTGCATGTCCATCAGGTCATCCCTCCTGCCACAGAACACGACTCCATCATAACTTCCATTCCAATTTACCCTCAGCAGAGAGCTTATTGGAGGATCAACACACAGTAAGAACATTATAAAGAAGGATAACATTGGCAAGCAGACAGATAAATGGAGTGCAACGTGAAAGACACAGCCTTTGCAAAAGACCCTGCATCTGGTGGAGTTCTCTGAAGGAGCAAAACCAGTGTGGTTAGGGCTATATTGAGGGACAAGGGGTTAAGATTTCCAAAAAACTTTGGTCAAAGTCCTCCATCAAAGTGTCTCAGGGAAAATACCTGACATGATTTGGTGCACTGGACCATTATGAGAGGTAGCTCAAAGTTCTCTGCATCACAGCCAGCTTTGAATTTCACAGGCCCAGGTAACTGTCTGGTCAGTATGACATTTTGTCCCATGTACCAAGCAAAGACCTCAGCTGTCCCCTGCCCCTGAACCAGGACTCTTTTCCTTCTCCTCGCCAGAGTATAGATCTTCCTCTTTCTCTGAATGGTGGGCCTGACAGACCTCTGGGCAACTGAGGAGGACATGAATGCCACAAAGGTGAAAAAAAGCTATTTTTCCAGTTCCTGCAGTGCTACAGCTGCAGCATAGCTCTGCTCCTGGATTTGCTCCCAAACAGGAAAGGAATATCGATGTCATGCACAAGAGAGGGGTGCAGAGACTGGATGGGGGATAACTCTTAGCAGGGCTTTTTTACCATCCTCACAAGTCTTCAGGCAAGACACCACCATCTCTGCTGAGGATTAAAGCCCAAACTGATCTGAGAGGCTTTAATGATGGCAAGTCACATGCCAAATTGAGTGTAAACTGAGTTACTCTCCATAAGAGTGATTTTATAAGCACACATTAGGTGATGAGATGTAATGAGCTTTTTTGCAAGGAGCCAGCAAGTACATTTAGAACTGTAAAAGGTTTGTTAACAAGCTGCAGTTTTCTTCCAGAGACATTTATTGTGACTAATTCTTCAAGGCAAATGAATATTTCCCCTTTTTGCCACATTAAAGAATACATGTTGGAAAGTAGTGGTGGGGAAATTCAGAAGAAAACACACAATAATGAACACATGCCTAGTGTCACATGCTTGTTTCATCTCTGGTAGTGTTGGAGTTGCAGGGAGAAGATGAGAGTCTGTACCAGCAATGGTGTGGAGGGAGGGGAGTCAGAGTGGTCTGCATCCCTCAGCTCAGAGCTGCTGGAGGAGGCTCCTTCTCCAGGGGTGTGAGACTCTGACAAAGGATCTGCCATTTCCAAGGAAGATCAGTCCTGATGACAAATGTTCTGCCAAAATGTTAAGGACTGTAGAGAGGAGCCCGTTTTCTTTTTCTCATACTCATTTTGCATGTAACTCACAATATTCTGTGGGCAAATGGAGCTTCAGCTGATGAGCTACATAGTAAAGCTGTGATCGGTCTTCATCACACATAGCATTAGCTAAAGCTAATGGGTCCAAAACCCATTAACTTCATATTGGTGCTCACATTTTTTCTACGAGTACTTTCTATTTGGTGAGGGTAATACACTGTAGTCAGCTTTCCAATATTTGCTTTCACTGGCACCCTCAGATGGACAGTTTTCTGAACTCATGTGTATCAGAACAGATTGATTAAATAACATTAGATCATTTCAAGAGAAAGCATTCTGGTTTGCTTGTGATGCTGATCAGTCTTTTCACAGCTTAATGTGTTAGCTTGATAATACTGGAAGAGAAACCATTCATATATTGTTAGGAGAGAGGTAAAGACCATCCAGTCTTTCTAATCTAGGCATCATGTTACTTAGTGCATTCCTGCCCCATGCTCTGCATTCCTTCTTTATCAGGTGTTCACATTTTTGCTGCAAATTGGCAGATACCACCTAAGGAAAACAAAACAAAACAAAACAAAACAAAACAAAACAAAACAAAACAAAACAAAACAAAACACCCTGATGATTTGATACAAGAAAATATGTCTTTCTTGCACAAAGAGTAACAGTAATCTAAATACTTCTGGAGTACCATTTCTACCTGGGCAGCCCACACTCCATTTAAAATATTAATATTCACAAATCAGTTCAGTAACATTTCTAGTGTGTTTCTGAATCCAAGTTTAACTTCTACAATCCCCTACAAAAATGCATTCTAAAATTCAATTCTGTGTTATGAAAAATACTTTCCTTTGCTTTAAACTCTTCCTGATAACTTCACTGTGTTGTCACTAGATTCTCTGGATATGCTAAACCAATATGTCCTGATACACTTTGCTATATCTTCTGTTGTTGAAGCTGAGGTTTCTAGTTTATTTTTGTCTCCCCTCATGTGAATGCCAGTCTAAACCACTGATTACTCTTGTCACATTTCTCTGGAGTATTTCTGGATCTCCTGCATCAACACATTTCTGTTGCCACCTTCTCACTCTTGGGAACCAGTGCTCTTAGGAGCAAGAGGCAGATGATATATCACATGATGACGGTGAAAAATTTTCTTTTCTATCCATAATCCTGCAGGATTTTAACAACAACCTTTAAAACTACCTGTCAGGTAAAAATCAGTAAAATATCTGTCGGATTCTTACACAGATTCAGTAAGTCTGGAACATGTGGTTTCCGGGAGTTCTGCAAAGCGAAACTAAGAAATCCCCTGGTTCATTCTCAGCAGCAGATGGGAGGCAGCTTCCTCCCATCCCTCCAACATTCTTACTATTGTGCTGCTGCTACTTAAACGTTGGAATCCAGATAGATCAATTAACAGGCCTGTTAGTCTGACCTTATCCCAGCGAAAATGATCTAGTGATTAAAACGCACCTTTGATAATTTTTTTCAAAAGGATGCTGTTCTGCATAAATTTGCTTCACCTACTGGTGCCCTTCTTCTTTGTCCTTGTTCAAAATGGGAGCTATAACTTTTAAACATAAGTTGTTGCAATGTGCCATCTTGGTGAGTCCTGTTAAATTGTCATGAATAAAAGGCATCTTTTAAAATTGTGCTGCTTGATGAAGCTGCATAGCGTCCCAGCCTAGGCATCTTTTCCGATTTGGAACTCGGCCAACTCAAGGATGAGGAAATCTGTGAAATCTGTTTCAGCTGTGAAATCTGATCACAGACCCAAACCCTCATCTCAGCTTGGGATACAGCTTTGGTTTGGACTCCTTTCTCACATGAAGAATTGTTGGGGAGTGCCAGTCTACAGAAAACCGTTTTCAGCAGGAGGATGCTGAGAAGCCTTCGGGCATCAGACCCGAAGCTCAGCAGTTTGAAACCCACAGAGGTGATGGCAGCCTCCCAAGCTCCAGGCTCAGCGTGTGCCAGGTGTTTCTCGGTCACCGTGGCTTTAGCAGTGGCAGTATTCACACAAGGTAACTCACTAACCAGTGGTTAAGCCCAGTGGCAGATACTAATAGCAGCAGCCTCTTTCCATTTCTCACTTCCATTTTAAATTAATAAGAATGTTCCCCTTCTGTTTTTCATCCACAAAGAGACCCCCTTCGCATATTAATTTAATGTTAAATTGATGGATTAAATTATACCAAGCTCAAAATCAATTCTGCACATATTCATTAGAACGGACTAAATCCCTTAGTAAGGATAAAGCACAGAAAATGCATTTAGAGACACTGATAAGTCCAGGTCCATTATATGTCATTTTAAACAAAGAGCAAAAAAAAGCCCCTTTGGAGACGCTCTATCAGCTATTAAACAGAGACATTGCATGCACAGGGAGATTGATGATTAGCATTTCCATTCTCAGAACGGCTCTCCCTGGGCTGATGATAACAAGTAAATGCCTCTTCATGTCTTTGTCACAGTTCACAGAGAAGCAGATGCCTAGACTAAGCTTTTCTCCTTTGTCTTTCCTCTTGTGCAATCAGTTAACAAGTGCAAAAGCACAACACTTTCCACTATTTGCTGGAATTCTTTGATCTTTGGTAGTATCAGGTGGCAATTTTACTTCTTTTTTCTTTTTTTCTGTATTGGCCATTTCTTTTCTGTAAGCCTTCCTGATTGTAAGCTCATTACATTACCCATTAGCACAGCAGGTCCCTCATTTGATAACGTGGGACAGACCATCGTTCACACAGCTGCTGGCTGGGAGAACCTTCTCAGTCTACAGAAAGCCAAGCCCAGGCCACATGCCCTTCTTCAGCTTTTCAGCGTTCCAATAGTCAGCTTGAACCTGAAGCCAGGTTTCATAGATGGCTCTGTTTCTAAAAGTGAATTCTCTAAATGTGGGAATTTCAGAAACTTGTACACATCTACCTTTGCACCTAACATCTGCTACTTACCTCAGTTTTACCAAGGTTGGGACTTTTTTTGAGATTTTGTCTCATCGCACAATCAATGTCTGCCATGAAAGAAATGCTAGCCTTTTGATGACTGATAGACTTATTTCACTTTCCAGGTGCCTTTCTTCTGGATGGAAGGAATTACCTAGGCTGCTTAGGAAGCAGGCAGGGCAATCCTGCCTTTCTTTTCCTTGACAACTAGAAGTGATCTCAGAGTCAATGAAAGGAGGAGGAGGAGCAGCACCCCAGTGTTCATTGGTGCCTTGAGTTGTGCATTTTCTGGATATAGCCCCTCCAGACTGCCCTGCCCCTGACTGAGCTACAGAGTTGGAGAACAGTGCCACGTTAGAGCAGATCCATTAGGCACAAGTAAGTCCCAAAAGCAGAAAGGACTGTCTCATGCAGAGAAGAGGGCAAGGAAAGAAAGTAAAATAATACCAAGAAATTGCCTAAGATGATTCTCTGGGTTTGTTTACATGTTGCCATTTCAGAAGCAATGGCTTTGTTATTTATTCTTTTTTCTCTTTTTTTTTTTTTAATTTTTCCTTTTGTTTTATTTTAAGTTCACATTCACAATATTTGAAACATCAAGAAACTGGCAATACTTTACCTCCAGTCCAACACATTCCTTTAGTTCCTACAGCCTCTCTGCAACAAAAGGCTGAGGATGATTATCACAGTTTAATGTGTGCTACCTATTCTTCTTTTTTTTAGTTTAATCTGTAAGTTTCTAGTATAAAGGGTGGGGGGAGAAGACTGTAACTATGTATAAACTTAACTTAATAATGATATTCAAAGCATGAAAATGTTTCTAAAGTCCTGTGTGCTTTCAGAATGAGTGTAAATTCAATGGATTTGA
This sequence comes from Pedionomus torquatus, assembly GCA_013398155.1. Classification (NCBI taxonomy): domain Eukaryota; kingdom Metazoa; phylum Chordata; class Aves; order Charadriiformes; family Pedionomidae; genus Pedionomus; species Pedionomus torquatus. The sequence goes on along the minus strand of VZRU01010115.1, from coordinate 121,201 downwards.
TCCCATTTTATAGGTATGGAAGTTCATAGTTATCAGTTTCACAGCCTATTCTGCATGAAAATAGACTTGATAGGAAGATAAAAGGCATAGAGCATTGCATGCCTTACATCAGAATATAAAGTGGCTATAGACCTTTTTATGCATGATATTTTAAATTTGTGTAAGTAAACATGTAACAACTTTTTGACTAATCACCCACTTTTTGGAAAATTGTATGGTGCGCCCAGAATTGGGCACTTTATGAGGTGAAATAACAAATTTGCTAACTCAGTTTTATGTCTAATCACTGTCACAGGAAGTGAAATTGTGACAGATGGATGCCATACTTATTTCCACTTTATTCACAATGAGTAATGATTTACCATTAAATCCCACTAAAAAGAACATATCTATTCATGTTACAAGTTGATTCAGTGTAACCAAAGAATCTGGTCTTTATTTTGTCAAGACTCTTATATTTAAAATCCATAAAATTGGGCTGATAATATTCATTTACCTATACACTCAAGGCTGCAATCAACTTGAATCCAATACATTTTTACCTGTGGTAAATGTAAAAGACTGCCTTTTCTATAGAAAGAAAGAATTTATTAAGTATGGTCTTGGACAATGAGGATCTCTCTTCTAGGCCTGACTCTAATGTTAATTTGCTATGAAATAAGAGGGAAGTCTCTAACTGTGACCTTGTGAAAGAAAAAAGAGAAATTCCATCTTATAACTAAAAATGCCTGGGAAATTCTCGATCAAAATACTATTAATGACAAAGGTGGGAAGAGCAACCTTAGTTCCATACTCAGTCCAATAGACCATGTGTTTTCATGGCATGTTTAGTCTTATTGAATTGAAATGTTAATGGAGAAAAAAAGCATTCTGATTTTCTCTAGTGAGGAAAACTCATAGTTTCTAACACTTAAAGCTTATTATATACTTTCCAATTCTTTATTTTGAGAATTGGCAAAAGTAATCCACACATAATGCATAATGTGTAACCACAATATTTAATACTTCTATTAATTTAATGCTTCTATTTTTATCAATTGAGATGTAGTGGAAAAGCAATTAGTTTTGCTAGAGGGTTAAATTTTGATTTACAAGAAATACCTACTCAAGATTTTCTGTCTTGTTATAAATATTTCAGTGTTTATTCTAAGCGAGTAAATATAATCTTTTTCTAAACATAGTCTTTGTTGCTACATTGTAAGGTTTGTTAATCACTTGGAACCGGGGCTTGGCTAAACAATCCCTGTTAAAACAGTTTGAGTTCAACAACCAATTTTTTTTTTTTTTTTCAAAGAAGCAAAACTGGAAACAGACAGATAAAATCTTAAATGGTATGTTTCATTGGAAACTCGAACATCTGAAGACTGAAGAAAATTAAAGGAGGGTTGTTCTGTGTCTCCCCCTGCCACCCCACCACCCGGCCCTGCCCCAAGAAATACATTGCTCTGAAATCTCACTGCTACATTTCACAGATCTAGTAATTTGGTGTCATGCTCCTATTTTCCGCTTCCTCATGTGCCATCTCCTGTGATGTACTGCGACAGACAGAGCTGCCCACTATTTACCTCCCACATGAAACAGATACCACTGTAGAGCACAGGGTGTGAACTTCTGCAAGCCAACCTCAGCTACAAAGGCATTGACAAGGCGGGAAATAATTTATAACGCCCATCAAGCAATACCTCAGAAGTAAATTTTCATGTAATTTTTTGGAGTTTCAGTGAAGAGAAAAGAGGGAAAAAGTGAAGAAGAGGGAGAGGAGAGGAGAGGAGAGGGAAAAGAACTTTTCTGCCACAGAGAATATCACTTTGTGTTAAGATTTTCATAAGTACTTTGTTCTGTTTTTGACAAGATCTTTTCATTTGACATGTGGTATTGACTTTGTAAAACAAATAAATTGATAAACCACGAAAATGAAAAAAAAACCTCCTCCTCCTCCTGCAAACTCAATGTTTTAAGACAACGTTAATCCATTTATTTAGGTGCACAGGAAAAGTAGTATTTCACAGTCAGCTGTTTCTTCTGAAAGGAATAGTTTATGCATTTTTAATTTCAGGAACCAGATCAATAGCTGACATGTACAAAGGAGTGTATCTTCTGATTTTTTATTCAAAGATGATACATTCTGGCTTGGTTCATGTGGGCCTTTGGATGTTGAGCACTGCAGCATTGCAGCATTTAGCTGCATTTAGCTTCCAAGCAGTTTCGCCCAGTGAAACTCACAGCTGTAAATTAAGCAGAAGCAGGTTCTTTGTAGAAAACACAGTGAGACTAAACTGTCTGGGGATGGGATTTGTAGAAACCAGCATGCCAAACAAGAAGCTAAAGATGCTGAGGAAGGAAATGCTGACTGGAAGGCTATGTGTTAAGTCCTATTCCTCTCATGCTTCTTGATTTTTATCTCAATTTGATATTCATAACTATGGCCTTTCTCCTGTAACTAGGTTTTGAAGCTTTCTTCCAAGCATTGGGGATGAGGATAGTGTAATCCCTTCTTTTCCAAGAAACCAAGAAGTGGCAGAGCTAATACTGCAGAATCTCCTTCTCCTCTGCTCCTCTTTCACTCCCTCTGTTCCCCTATTTCTGTTTAAACCAATAACCCTGTGGTTAGATCATCTGTGATCAGTGTAAGCCAGGTTCAAGCCTCTCTGCACAGGGACACACCCAAGTCCGTATTTCTTGCTTTATATGGGTCAGGCCAACATGATATGAGCAGAGGATGTATCGCTTGTAAATCTTGGTGGGACTCTAGCGACACACTAAGCTATTTGGCTTGGTTAGTTGTGTACATTATTCATGAAATTTCTGGTGATAATAGAATTAGCTATTCAGCCTGAGTAGGCAACAGGGTTTAATTGACCCTGTTTTTCACTGTGAGCTGTGTTAATTCCAATTATCTTTCATCTACCTAAAGCTAAGAGTAGACATAAATAGTTACAGATATTTGGCTAATGTTATAATTTGATCATGTTTTAGAGCAATAAGTCCCCAGTCACTTTTTAGTAAAACCAATGGTTTTTCTTGTTTTCATGTTGTGGATTGGAGGATGGTGGTTGGCTTCCCACATTCAGTGGTCAAATACCGTATCAATAAAATCCAGACTCTCTCACATATGTGTCTTGTACAATACCAAGTAATGTTTTTATGTATTTGAGGAGTTTTGGTAGAAAGTTTAACGTAAAACTACTGAGGTAACTGTGTTTGCATCCTCTGTTCAAATGGATGCTTCTACTTTTAGTTCTTCATGTAAAGAGAACACCTGCATCTTTCAATTACTTCTGAACAAGTTAATGCAGAAAGAAATATGTATTTCTCTTGTACTTATTCTCCTTTTTAAGTTGTAATTTTCCTGCTGGTTTGTCATGTAACAGTAGTTGTTTTTAATGACTATTTATTGATCAACATTTATATCTAGCAAGGCCTTGGACACATGGTTACGTGTGCCCATTTGGGCACACTTTGAGACACTGCTAGGAGATTGACTGGAGTCAGCAGGAGTGTTTGCAGTGAGTAGAGCTCTTTCTAAAACTGATATCCTAAGTGTGATACACAAATGCTTATGTTCTTTCTGCTTTGGCGTTAATTTATTCCTCTTATAATTTTTCTAATAATTTGCATGACAAATTGGTCCCATTTCACCAGTTATATGCAAACCAGTCATTGCATCAGAGTTGTCATGAGTATTCATAAATAAGAGCTGAAGAATTTGGCCCAACACATATAATTTTTGCAGTAGCAGCAAATCAGCTTCTAAAGAATTAATCAGATTACTTGGTAAATCAACTAAATCAAGATTTGGGTACAAAACATTAAGCTGCTGCTTTTGAAAACAATCGAACTAAAAGTCCTCCAGTCTTATGCAAGCATTTTATACTACCTAGAATACAGGAAGATGTTGCAGAAAGGACCCTATACACTCTGATACAATTAGGACTAGGCTCTGTTGCAATGATCAGTGAATCCTATTGTGATAAGAGTTCATTTTGTCTTTTGAAATGCTCATTACACTGTTTTCCCCCTATCCAAACATCCCGGTCATGGCTCAAAGCTGGGAAACTATCTTATAGTAAATATTTTCACCAATATTTTATGTTTACATTGGAGTTTTCCATGTTTTATAAGTAACCTGATTTGGCAAGCAGCAGTAAAGGCAATATAATTCAGGCACATTAGTGCTGACTTCCTTTCCTGACAATTGATATATCGCCCCAAATATATAGTCTGTGATATCCACGTGTTGGTTTTGCTGATTTATTTCTGCTATTTTAAGGTCTGTGGATACTAAACTATGTAACACGGCTTAACACAGCCTGAAAAACTGAATAAACTGACAGATTTGTGATGCTAGTACTGAAAAGTTCAAATTAACTTTTGAACACTAGCTACCTCTGTTGCCTTCCTCTTTCACTCATATATTTTCAACTATGTCAGGCTTCTTGGTATAGATCTCTCTCCTCTAACATCCTAGCAACAAACTCTGTGATGGTTTCATTTTATTCCAACAGGTCTCTACCATAATACATATAAACCATCAAATCCCAGGACTTCCAGTCTCTAGTCAGGTGCCCTAATTGCTAGGCCACAAGACTCCTTCCTGTCATGCAACTACCAATGCCAAGGGTTGGCCACAATCATGTGCTCTACAGCCATATAGGATGAAGGTCTGGGCATACTGTTAACATGCGAGCGAAGTAAGCTCAGAGCACAACAGCATTTCAATCCTATTCTGATACAAAAAAGGGTTACCTTTTTCCCCCTGGACCACACTCGCACTTGGGTGCTTCAGTCTGTGAGTCACCATTTTTTGAAGGTGCTCAGATCAAAAGAGGACTGTTAACTTCCATATTTGTTCCCAGCCTGGTGCTCAGAGATACAAAGCAGCTTCCATGTCTTTTGGACTACAGCAGGCACCAGCTCTTTTGTAATCCCTGGGGCTGCCTCCTCATCAAGTCTGTGGCTGCAGAGCAAACCCTGGATTGTTAACAGCGCTGTCCTTGTTGGGATCAGGCTCTGAAAACATACTCTTTTTTCACTACATGGCTTCCCTGCTCAAGATGATCATTAACTGTCTCTTCAATATGTTTGCTTAAGGCTTCCTTTCTTCTGATTTCTCTTGAACAACCTCCAGCAGCCAAGCTGAAGCAGCAAGGGCTTTCTTCCAAACCATGTAGTTACAGGCTCTTGCAGAACAGCTCAATGTTAGTGAGGAAATAAGTTCCTTCCCCTGCCTGACACCCTCCAGCTCCACATCTCCTGCCTCTCAGACAAGCACTACACCCACAGGTTTCTGTGCTATGTGACAGGGGGCAACACACTTGCTTGAGTGAAAAGAGAAAGGAGGAAAATGGACCCTGATTCTGTAGCCCACTAGTGTGGTCACATCTGAGGAAGAAGAGAGAGTTTCCAGTTCCTGCTCCAGATATTACACATGCTATTTATGCAATCCATCTGTAAACTAGAAAGTTAATTCAGTTAGTGCAGCACAAATTGGAACGCAGGACTGCCTCCACATGAATGCCTTAATCATTCCTCATGTCTTTCCTGGCTCAGCTAACTGCTGAACAAAGTCAAAGAATCATAGATCACCCCAAGGAAAGACAGGACTTCAAAAGATCTCCTTGTCTCTCATTTCACAGGAAAGAAAGCTTATCTAGCACCCTCCCTAATTGCATCTTCAAAACCTCCATCAATGAGGACTCAAACCAAGTCCTTCTACTGAAGTCAAGTCACTTCGACGGGAACCTGTTAAAAATACAGAACTGATAACAGGAGAAGGGGAATTAAATTAATTTCATGCAGGAAGAAAAGAGTGAGTGTAGTGTCCCCTGAGCTTCTGGATGAAAGGAGATGCAGTGGTGTCTCCCTTTTCAGCCATGTTCTCAAAGAAAGGAGTTACCCAGCTTGAAGAAAAAGTTTACCTTTGCTGCTTTACTTACTTGTTGTCAATTTTTGAATTTTTGTTTATTTATAAAACTAGAGTCCTGCTTGCTCTTGCCCTAGAGCACTTTCCAGAGAAGAACTTTCATGTGGCAGGATGTGCCAGGGAGAGGAGGGGAGAGACTGACTCAGGCGTTGGAGGTCGCCAGCACAGCAGAGTCTGAGGGGCTGATGAAGGAAGCAGGATGCTGGATGGTTATGTCCCAAGGACAACACAACCTTTCCAGGGATTGGAAGGGACTGCTTCAACTTTGTTGCAATTCAGAAAGCTACTGAGTTGACCGAAACAAAGGCTGGAAGCAGAGATGGCTGCTGCTGCAAGGCCAAAATAGAAGGGCTTTCTCATCCTTCTATTTCTGCCCTGCTGTAACAGGGGAGTAGAAAGGAGCTCCCCAGATGGTTGGTGTCTAAATTTAATTACCTTCCTTGTGTTACAGCTCCATAATACTTTGAATCATTGAGGTTTTCAAACATTTCCTGGTGATATTCCAATTCTTGGGCTTACATAGACCTTTCACAAGTACCCAAGTAGTCAGACTGTAGCAGGAAAATGATTTAGGATGGTTAGACATTGAATCAGGAAGAAGCATTAAATCCATCTCCATTTTTGCTGTCAGAGGCACAATCTATTAATTTTCTGCTGTTTCTTTTCTCATTTCTATGCCTGTAATTTAGGTGATGGATTTATGAATCTTAAAATCAGGTTGAAAAGCAGCTAATATTAAAGAAAAGCATACACTATTTCTGAGAATCTGTTTGGTTTCAGATCTATGATTTCAGCAGTTCATATGCATTTATTGGCCCACTCTCTCAAGTCCATTTCTGACTGATGCAACTACAAATTTCCAAAAGCAGGGTAACCGTCAATTGATTCTGACAGTTCATTTCCTGATTCAATCCCGACTGTAATCACACTGATTTGATGCATCACTTGTTGGCAGGAACATGATTCAGTATTCAATTGTAATGCAATGTTTTGATGAAAAGTTCTCCATACAGTAAAATATAATCGTTGTACAATGTATTTAACTGCCCATTGCTGTTGCAAGCATATGTTGTCTTAGGATTTCTCCTAGGAAAACTACTTAGTCAGACATACTGAGTGATAACTGCTGCTAAACCAGGGCACAGTTAACATCATTGTCACTTAATGTGGATTAATTTAACCAGTGCTAATGCATGTAAAAAAATAATTAACCAGAGGTTCAATATGTATAAACTGTATGCTTTAGCCTTTACAACAGAAGCAGCTAAGTAAAGATAAATCCTGTAAAGTTCAGTCATTGTTCAACAGACCTTAGTGAAGACTAAAGGATTTCTGAGGTTCACAATTCAAGGACAGCTTGATTATATGAGCATCAGTCAAAAATTTTTGTCCATCTTTGGAATGGCAACATTCATGAGGATTTATAACTTCTTCTACTTGCAGGACGACTTCTTTGCTTTATATTTTTTTCAGTTTTTATAAATACTTATTTGCAAGCCACCTTATGAGAAATCAGAGTCAAAAAGAAAAGTGTTCTGGGATGTTGGTAACAAAGTTACTGAGTACTTGAGAGTGTGAAAATACCAAGTACTATTTACACAATCACATTCTGTTTCTCAAGTATAGTCTCTACAATAACAATATATTCAGAAGTGCAATGTCATAGTTTATACATCATTTTGATATTTTCTGATTTTGAAGGTCTTAATTTGTGGTAACTTTTTTTTCAGCACGCACAGAGAAAACAGACTAGATATATGAGAAAAACTAGTTTCTGTCTCACTGGTTGTGGTATTGCATAGAAAAATCTTTGCAGACTAATCTCTTTGGAAGTTCATGGGGCTGCATCTTAAGCTGGAGCATACTATTCACTTTGCACCAGTGTAAGTTCAAGCACTATATATTTTATTTAGGAAAAAAATTATGAAGTGAATTATCTTAATAAATGTTGAAGAGACTAGTGGAAGATGTATCACGGGTTGAAAGGCACAGCTAATGAGGTTTGACAGCTTAACTTTCCCGGAATATGCCTAGGGTATCCCCTCAAGAAGTAGATGATTTCAAAATCAACATCCTTGAGTGAGCTTTTGCATAAGCTTTACCTTTCTCCTCCTAAGTGTTACAGGGGGAAAAAAGTTAAGTGTCTGTAAAAGCAAATAAAGAGAAATTTTAAGAGCAGATGAAGAGATCCAACAGCATGTTCCCAGAGGAAATGTGAAAGGAGAGCACAAATGAATCTTTCTGTAGGCAAATGGAAATGAAATTTTGTCTGGTTTAACTAGCAGTGGGTATAGATGGTACTCGTAAGAGTAGCACGGTGCCAGCTTGTCTATAGCTATCAGTACATATATATTGCAGTTAACATGAATGTGACAGCCAGGGAGTGCCCCATGGTAGAAAGAAACCTAAGCTGGCTTCAAACTGGTTAGCCTAGTATCAGTAGCCATCTATTTTGGCAGAACAGACATGACTGGGATCTGCAAAACCAACAAAACAGGAAGGGAAAATTACCCTGAAATCAGAATTAACCACCCAAATTAAAGTTTAATAGAAAATTAAAAGGAAATAGTTTCTGCTCATCAGGAGAACTGAAATTCAAAGTGGCTGTTGGTCTCAGGCTTCTGTGAACCCTAATAGCTGATAAAGGGATTTGCCCTGGCCACCAGCCTTCAGCAGATGGATCTTGCTGAGAATTCCTACACAAGAAACACATGGAGATATGTGCAGAGATACTGGTCTGGCAAAAAAAAATGGAATAGTTTTCACATCTACTTGCTCTGCTTTGCAGCTCTGCAGCATCAAAGTAAGTTAAGCAGCTGTTTCCATTCTCTCAATCTTTCTCATCCATTGTAAGAAGTTAAAATAATTCATCAACCTGAAACCAAAGGTTCAACTGCAGCCTCAGAAATAATAAGATACACTTCAGTTTAATACAAATGGCAGTTAGATGCGCTGAAAACTTCATAATCACCTAATTTAAAGCACAGCACCACAGCGGAGATATCTTTCTAGAGAGCTATTTAGACTGGTTTTCTCTGACATCAACAGAGATGGAAACTGATGGAATGGTTCTAAATGCCTCCTTCCAAGCCACTGACTCTACAAATCCCCTTCCAACTAAGCACCTTCCAGTTATAAAGTCAAATTACTCTTCAGTCATTTTTTATAAAAGATGAGAAATTTAATTGAGGTATTTTATCACCACAATATAGTATCTTATCAAAAGGAGTTATTATAACCACAGTTCAGCCTGCTCCACTAGAAGATTTTGAAAAATTAGAAAATCCGGAGCATCTGAAATCCGGAGGCCCTTTGAGAGCAAGCCCTCCCTCCAGCGTAGTGCCTGCTGCTTGCCAAACCAGTCCACAAATGCTACCTGGGGATTCTGCTGTAGCATTAGGTTTGCAAACATGTGGTTTCATTGTGAAAGAGAAATTTAAACGCTTTCTGGACTGCTTTTGTTTATGAGATATGAATTAAAACCTTTGTCAACAGTTCAAGAGCAGCAGCATCATCCTGCTATGTAGCCAGATTTTTTTAAGGGATTCAGCAGTAATTTTCAAGTTCTATACATGTCCATACAGCTTTCTGGCAATGTCTGATCATATTTTAAATCCTGTCACAACAGTTATAAAATGCTTTCTGCCACTTTCCTTCAGGAAACAGTCATAAAACTAACAAATTAAAGCACCCTGATTGGTAGAAACTCTTTTGGGGCAAGTCAATGAGAGATTCAAGCTAAACCAAGTGTCAAAGAGAATCTGTTTTGGTCAGCTTCAGGACAACACTTGGGCTGAATCTCTGAGGTAGTCATTTCCAGGGGTACACACTGTGTGCAGAGTGTTACCTGACTAGCAAAGACTGCAGTGCTGTGAACCCTGCAGCCTCTTTAATGAGTCCTTAAAAAAATCTCACACCTGTAGTTACAACTGCAGTAAGACTAAAGCACAAATTATATGCTGTTTCAAATATGCTGGCTTCTTAGCAGGTTATATAGGTAGATTTTTCAGGATCTGAGAAAACTCATTGCTAAAACCTCATCTGTTACTCTTGCTGAGTAATAATGGAGGCAGACAGTACTTGACAACAAGCCGTGGTTCCTACGTGAATGGCAAAGGGAAAAATGGAGAGGGAAAGCTTTCCTGGCTGGCCAGCTTCCATACAGCTGCTCAGAACCAAATTACACTGAAATGCTTTAAGTTGTTCAGAGTTAGATCATAGAATCATAGAATTGTCTAGGTTGGAAGAAACTTTTCAGATCATCGCGTCCAACCATAAACCTAACACTGCCAAGTCCACCACTAAACCATGTCCCCAAGCACCACATCTACACATCTAGATATCGCCACAGATGGTGATTCAACCACTCCACTGGGCAGCCTGTTCCAATGCTTGACAACCCTTTCAGTGTAGAAATTTTTCCTAATATCCAATCTGAACCTCCCCTGGTGTAACTTGAGGCCATTTCCTCTTGTCCTCACTTGTTACTTGAGAGAAGAGACCAACCCTCACCTCATTACAACCTCCTTTCAGGTGGCTGTAGAGAGTGATAAGATATCCTCTCAGCCTCCTTTCATGCAGATGCAAGTTCCCTTGCAAATTGGAAGGCTTGATTTGAGGATATGTGGAGTTTCTATTTTTGGAGGGGTTTCTTCTATGTGGAACAATCTACAGTCACATGATCAAGCACATTGTGCAATGAGAAGGCCAGGACATACTATTTAATCTGTCACGTAATTTGTCTTACTATTACATGGCAGCTGTATATCCCAAACATAACTTTCAGGCATATGAAGTATAACTCTGATCTTTTAGCCTAAAATCTGTAAGAGTATCAGTAGCTGGAGTGGAACCAGCTAGAACTTAGGCTGTGACATTCGCAGTGTAACACAGATTGGTGCTTTTGTATATTCATTCTAATGACGGGAGAAAGACTGATCTCGGGTTTTTTGCTACTCTAGCTGGACATAGCTGAGAGGTATGTAAACCTGCACACACATGCAAATTTCCCTCAAAAATATATAGTATCTTTACTATGTTTAAGGGTCAAAAAGATCAAATAGCTCTGGCAATCACATACAATTTTATTCCTTATGTTCCAAAATGGTGTCTGCATGGGCTAAATTATTTTAAACTCTTTTAACTCCAGAATTAGTGTCTCATTGAAAATGAAAAGAATACATATTTATTGACAACAGATGTCTGAAAAGTATTCAAATAAAGATTTGTGCAAAAAGCAATTCTAGGAAATCTAACTAAAACTCTGTTTTAAATGATTGAACAGTCTTAGAAAAGCTTTTTTTTTTGCACTTCTTTTTCTGACATAGTTTTGTAAAGTTCTAGTGTGTGAGCTGAACTTCTCTGTTGAAAATACTGAAAAAACAGCCTTTTTCTTTACCTTGTAAGAATTAATATGAAAAGAAAAAAGTGACTTTTTTTCTTTAAAAAATTAAAATATGAATTGCTACATATGAACATAATTTTTAAATTAAAGAAAAATCAGATGATTTTTCATCATTAAACCTTTAACTCTACTTTATACCAGTTTCAGAAAATTAAGGTTATAGAATCAGGAGCATACTTTAGCCACCCTTTTTGATGGCGATGCCAAAAAAAAAAAAAAAAAAAAAACCAA
>VZRU01010115.1:70452-109587 GCA_013398155.1 Pedionomus torquatus | reverse complement strand
TGTTTTCAGCTATAATGCCTTTCTATTCTGCACTGGCGTCCGTCTAGCAGACAGAACCGTTCCTTCAGCAGCAGGAACAGCCAGGTGCCTTGCTAGCTCCTCTTTCTGCAGCAGTTCGGGAGCAGTGAAATGATCATCCCCATTTCTCAAAGCAACAGCTCCACCGTTTGTTGGCCAGGAGCAGTGCACCCTGCCAAAGGAGAGACACATCAACCGAAGCCGGAGAGTTTGGTGGAAAGAAGGGGTGATATTCCAGAGGCCGTGTATACATGCGTTTCCCAGAGTTAACTTTGCAATAAACAAAGAGCTGTGGAACTGCTGCTCCCAAAAAGCTCTCACTGCCGGGTGAAGTCTGATTTTTTCACAGTGCTGAGGGATGGGGGGGTGGTGGTGGTGAAAAGGCTGAGGAAAGGGAGTGGGACATTGCGACTTGCAAGAGCAAGCCAGAAGCATCCTTGCCCAGCACTGAACAACAGGGACTGCCGTGGCCCACAGGGAGAGGGATGCTGGCAGTGCCATGCCTTAGGTAGCAGCAGCGTGGGGTATGTGTATACCAGTGGCAATGGGAATTTCCCAGTTTTGTGGTATTTTGAAATGTGTCAACAGAACAAAACTGAAAAGCCAGCAGACTTTTCAGGTTGTTGCTATAAATCCATTCAAATTTCAACAAAATTCACAGGAGCAAATACGGTGTTGTAGAAAACACTGATTCAAAATAAGAGTGAACACAGGATAGCATCATATACTGTACAATGGGTCTTTCTGGGGTAGTAAATGCAACTGAAAAATTACATGCAAAAGCTAGATTATGCTTTGAGCAGTTTTCCATGGCCCCAACAATATTATAATTACCACACTACTGACATTGTAAATTAATCAATTGGGTTTGGTGCTTAAGGAAGAATTTCAGTTTCCCAAAGAATAAAGGATCCAAAGTGCACCTTCTGTCTTTCCGCAATGTTTCCAGAGCACATGCATCTGTGTCTCAGGAGCCTACTTTTATAACTTCATGTTTTCATGAAAGAATGGAAGTTGTTGCAGTCAACTTCTCGGGCAGCTCAAAACCCGACACCTCAGTTACTCAGGAATCCAGTTCAGGTATTTGAAGAAACAGGGATGACTTCCAAGCTTGACCCACACAACTGGAGCCACAGAATTTCCCTCAGTAACTTTTCCTGTCATGTACAAAACATTTTCCCGTCTGCCCTATAGACTGTGTGCTTGTACAGTGCTATAGATGGAACTTAACATGTTGTGGTGTGAACTTTTTCAGGATGTGGGGCAGGGAGGAGAGAGACAGACATAGAGGCAGAGGGAGCACAGACCTACTCTGACCCATTCTGCCTTTTCTGCCTTTGCAGGGGCGACCCATGGAGAAGCCTTTGCACACCCATTCATTACTACTGGATGGATTTTTATTAAAGTGTATGGATAGATACACCTGTGTGCATATAGGTACACACGTGTGCATATAGCTCTGTGTATATGATTACATAAGTATGGATATCTTAATCTACCTAAAAAGCATGCTTTATATTGCATATTACATATGATAGACAACATGGTACGTTATATGAGCCAATTTTCATTTAAAGTTTACAAGTAGTTTGAGCATGTTTATTCTTAAAGCCATAGGTTTACTTACCAGGGTACGGATCTGCATTGTGTAGAGGCCATATTGCCAAAGGACTCCCCACCTGGCCAGAATTATATCCTTTTCCAGGTGAAAGTCTCCTATGAAATACGAATGAACACCTAATGCATTTATTCTTCTTATATAATAATAATTGAGAGCACATCTGAGGTCCTGTGCATCAACAATTCAGAAATGATACTTTCAAATTCAGTGCAATGCAGAATAAAGCTACCAAAGTTGCCTACATGTGGGAATCTTTTACTCCAGTGAGAAGCTGAAGAAACTCTAAAGGACTGCAAAACCTTTTACAGGAAAATTAATGAGAAAATTCCTACTGAACGATCTGTTTCATAATTAAAGAATTGAATAATATTTTCTTTGGGCATTGACTAATGAAACTAAATTAAAAAAATCTGTAAAATCACAAAAGATTGTAATGCAAATACATTAATAATTAAGAAACCTTAATAATATTCTACAAAGGAGACAAGTATGATCAGCTTAAGAGTACTTAAAGGTTTCTAAATGTTTAAAGTAACAGTAATGCCTGTAATGAGAATGAGAAAAAAAAAATCACCCTTTTTTTTATGGACATGCCATGACCTGGTATCCTGGAAAGTCTTCTAGACACCAACAACTTTCAGCAAATCTATGTGAAGATTTTCTAGAAACCTAAATTGTTTTGCCATTCTAGTGCAGGAAGTATACAGCAACATCATCTTACACTTCTGATTTGCACCTTCAAGCCGTAGTCTTCTGATTTTTTGATACACAGTAAGTATTAAGAATTGTTCTCACAGGACTGGCAGGTCGGTTAAACTTGCATAATATCATATAAGAACAATGCATTTATTACCATAACTTAGTAATAAATAAATCAGAATATTTCTAGAGTCAAATTCTGTTGTGCCTTTTTTTCCTCTTGGGAGAAGGAGAAGGGTGGAATGTCATACTGTTGTGACAAATGAAAATGACCTGAGCCCTTGTGCTTTTATGATCTGTCAATATCTTTCTGGTAATAAGATGCCCGTAACTGAACACAGCATTGCAAGAGCATGTTGTGCATCCTAAAACCACATAAAAAAGGATTATTAGCTTCCAGCTCCAATATATGGTGATAGGGTGCCTGGTGAATGCAACCCAAAACCACATTGACCTTTTTTTCATAAGCGCAACATATTGGAAGCTCATGTCTAATTTGTTACTTAATGTCCCTTGGGATTTTCAAAATTGGACTGGAAAAAATACAAGGAAAGGAAAACTATGAGTCTCACTTCAGCAAATGGATGGAATTTTTATTTTAAAAAATCCTTTCCATTCTGGTTTCTATTATCTTTTGTTGTTGTTTCAAAACAAAAAATTTACAAATATAAATCCACACTGAATGACCATTTACTGTATTTCCAGTGGATTACTTTATATGACCCAAATCCTGGTTACTTTGGTAATATGAGGTGAGCCTTAAAATCAAATTTGCTAGTTCAGTACATTAAGTAACCAGGAGCTGGCTATAGACTTGCAACAGAGAAGTAAGATATAAACAGAGAGCAAACTTTTTTTCAGAAATTACTATTTCTATTAAATACGTAAATTTTTAAAATCGCAAACTAATTAAAGGGACAAGTAGCATAATTAAAGATATTGTATTTTTTTCTCAATTTAACCAGCTGAAACGTTTTTTCCAAGTGAGTGTTCATCTGTATTAGCTGCTACTGTTCAACCCAAGCACTCAACACAAGTCAGTCACCCTCCTTAATGTTAGGCGAGCCAGGTACCCTAACTTTGTTTCCCTAAAGAGAGCGCGTAATGCGACTGGAATGCTAATGGGTGACATGTTGCAGGGAAGAGGAAGCAGGTTATCATATTCAGGACATTGACAACTCAAAAGTGTTGGGTGATAGTAAACAACAATACTCACTTGACTAGCATGATAGCGTTAGAAAAGCCGAGTCCTGACCTGAAACTAAGATATGTCATGCTCAGAAAGTGGATTAAGTTCAAAATGAAATGTCCTGAATACAAAAAGAAACCCTCACAAACAACAAGATTCAGGGTAGGTGTTATAAATATGGAATAATAAACCAGTGGATACATCTTATCTCTGCAGTTATAAACACAGCTCTGGAATGGCCAGTCCATCTACTTTCTTACTGGTATCTTTGTTGATACTTTCCTCTTAGAAAAGAGCAAATAAAAGACACACCTCTGTAAAGCACATGAAATTGTGATTTGTTAGTTTTAAGCATTCACATACAGACATAGTGTGATAGCAAAAGCAGTTGTAAACCTCCACGAGCAGCACCCAGCATGGTACAAGCATGCTGTGACCCAGACAGGGCAGCACAGCTGGGGAGATCACAGCATCCTTCCTCTCAGAGTTGCAACCAGCCTGGGAGGAGCAACCTCCCACTGGAGGGGCTGCAGGAAGCTTCTTGCCTGCAGGAAGAAAATAGCTGCTGCGACTGATCTCCATGTACCTTCTTGTACCTGATGGATTAGACCTCTGCGAAGATGGTGTGAAGATGTCCATGATGTCCACGATCCTGTGAAGATGTCCACGATGTACAAGCATGTCCTAGACACACCATAGAGCTGGATTGTTTTTTTATTACCATTCATCCACAAAGAAACTGTGCAAGTTACAATAAAATAGAATATTTATTTTAACAGAAGAAAATATTGGTTTGAGGGTTTTTTAGGATGACCTACTTTTCCAGTGCAAGGATTCCTTTATGTCCTGCAGAGTCAGACCAATCCTTCCCCCCTCCTTTTATTCTTGGTTATGTTTTAATCTTCTAATTATATAATTAACATAAGAAAAGCAACAGGACACAGACAATATGGGCAAAGGTCTACCAGGAACCTGTGATTTCAAGGCCTGTGTACAGTAGCTTTCAGCTAGTCTCATACTGCCTTAAGCTTTCATGTTTGAAAAGCTAGGAATAGTAGTATTTGATCACCCACTTCAGAAGGATATTTTGAGGCTTACTCCATTGTGTTGCTTCACATTTTGTGAAATCTAAAAATATAGATATGGAAGTAATTATTGCTCTAGGCTAATGTATTTCATATGTATAATATGGATAAAGCAGTTCCTTTTCTATGAGTCCTGGTTTTTATGTTCTACAAAAGAGCTTTTACATGCACCCTCTTTTTGTGCTACCCACACTTACATGAGTCCAAACTTCAGCCACACCAGCACCTTCTTCACATGTCCATCTCATGGAGCCAAAATGCACAGCAACAATGACTAATTTGGATAATTAACTGTCATTAGACTCAATGGTCATTAATGGGAAAATATTATAGCACACACTGCTTTCCCGGTAAAGTAAAAGAAGGATCAGTGCTAAGCCTGATACTATTTAACACTGTCAGGTGCTTGAAAAAAATAGGAAAAGAAAGTCACCAATGACAAAGGTATGGTGACTACAGACAACTTGGCAGTATGATAAGTGATGCTGAGGACCAGCCAGTTGCACAGTAATCGAAATTGCTTGGCAAGATCACAAAACCCAGGACTGGAAAGGTTTTCAAATGGCCATCTAGTATTTCCCCACTCAAGATCAATCTAAGATTAGGGATGCCTGTGTCACCCTCATAGAAGCTTGCACAATCTGAATTTAAGTACCTCCCAGGGGGAGGCTTTCTGACACACTAAAGGAATCTCTTCCAGGGTTTCACCATCCTTACAGTGCAAAAGCTTTTTCTGGTGTTTGAGCTGGCTCTACTGACAAGCTATTTAAACCATTGATTCTGGACATTTTCCAGGCCTCTGAAAATTTCAAGTTTCTTTCTCCAGTTTGTCAGGACCCTTATGATTTCCAACTGCGCCTTACTTTATAGTCCTTTTCATACCCTCTGTGACCTTCACAGACATCTTTATCCCATCTTTAAGTCATCTATAAAAATACTGAGCAGTTGTTATCACAAGGTGGACCCTGTCCATTTTGACAGTGATATCAGTCGTAAACAATCTTTGAGCATAGTTTTCCAAACAATTGCTACCATTTTATTGCAGTTTGTCCTGAGTGTGCTTCCCTGTCTCAGCTGTCAGCATATCACACGAGGCAGTGACAAATGCCACTGACTGCTTCTCATCTGCCCAGGAGATTTGTCATCTTGCTGCAAAAGTTTAACAAATAGACTTCTTTCTGAAAAATCTGTGCTGTTTGTAACTCATTTTATTGCTTTCATAGAGGGGCTCACAGGTATTGGTTCCAATATTTTTTTTCAGTATATCATTGGCCTGGAGCAGGACAGGGCTATAGGGAACTGGAGACTGGCCCCACTTCCAGGGGCCCTGGGACACAGGCCGAGTGGGGCAGCCGCAGGGGGCTGAGCAGAGACAATCAGGGCTGGCAGTTCCCTCATGGCCCTGACAGTTTGCTTACTTTGTTTCAGAACAATGTAAAACTCATCATTTGGCCACATTTGTCTATTATAACTTTGTCTGCCTTTTTTCCCTCAGTAGAACAGCTTGCCTTGGTACCATTAGTACTGCTCATACAGTCACTGTCGTCTCCTCCTGAAACCACTGTGTTTTGTGGTTCTTCCTCCATCCTTTTCACGGGATTGTAAATCCTACTGCCCTCAATGAAGTGGTCTTCCACCGTCACATCCTCAGTCAGCTCCTCTCTGCTGGTGAGGATCAGCCCCCCTGCACTTGCTTGCCTTTGCTGGCTCCTAAATCAAGACAACTCAATCCTGCCTCCAAGGGAGAGCTGGGTGCTTTGAGTTCTCTCCTAGTCCTCCTGTCTTTCAGCTGTTGTCTGGATTGCTGAAAAAACATGTTCTTTTCAGATTGCCTGCTTGGGTTGATTTTGCCACTTGCTCATCCAGCTGTTGTCATTCCTGGTTTTGTTGCTTGTAGCAGATATTTTTTACAGCGGATCAGCTTTGAGGGTAAGAGCTTCAAAGTGTCTCTTGTAAGTAAGTCTTACTGTCTTCACTGTCTCTTATCTGTTCTCACAGGACAAGCCTTTTGTATTCCTAGGCTAATTGATGCCAGGGCAAGGCAGAGACGACAGTGTGAGGTGATCCAATACAGCCGATGCTGTTTACCCTTTTCTCTCCATGCAGCTGCTTGGATGTCCATGGGAAATCTCCTGCCGGTGTCCTGGCAGTGCCATCACTGAGGCTTTATACTCAGCTACCGCCAGGGGCCAGAACCTTCCGAACCTTCCTCCCCACTCCCATAGCACTGCCACGTGTGTGCACAGGGATGTGCCGCACGGGCTATGGGGCAGTTGGCTGAACCTCAGCCACTGCCCAGCAACTCTCTGCTACCTCCTCCTGGGCCCTCTCTGCAGCCTCCACCTGGTCCTTAGACCTGTTCCTCTGGGAACCACCATCTGTCACTAGAGGGTGGTAGGACTCATCCATCACCATCGCCCTAACTTACCTCAGAAGAATGCTCATCATCATATTGTGGTCCTCAAGATGTGTTTTCTCCCTTTCTTTTTAATTGTGTCTAGATACTCACTGCCTTGCTCACTGCTATATAAATGTGCTTGATTTCAGCAGGAGGTGACTATGGGTGAACATGGAAATCACTTGGCCTCTGCTGAAATAGTGAAAGAAATATTTTGCCATAATAGCCACAACTTCCTAAGAAACTTCTGCTTTCCTGAAGAAGTTCTGTTTTTTTCAGCTAGTAGCTGTGAGTAGTCCCAGACAAGTTTCACATCACTCCACGGAATTTTTCAGCTTCATATTTCAAAAAACAAGAGCTGTAAATACAAAACTTAGCTTATTCAGATTTTGAAAAACAAAACAGTTATAAGAAGCAGAGGAGAAGCACAGCTTAGATAAATCTCATTTTTCTTTCTAAAGAGAAATTACAAAAGTCCAGGAAACTGGGGAGAAAAAAAAACCACCCTAAAATGTAAGAAAAAGAGCTAACAATAACTTCTGGATTTTAATTTTTGCATTTTTATGTGCAACCTTAAATACAATATGAATTTATTGAACTGTTAGTTTTTTTGACAAGTCTTTTATTTTAGGTCATTTTGTAATGCAGTAAGTCACTCCAGAGCAGCTAAGTATGGTGGTGAAAAATTGTTTCTTTGGTGACTGCAGTAAACAGCCTTATGCCTAATAAATCTTAAGATAACAAAAAAACTCTCAGTGCTCAGTTAAAGCAAGAGATCAGCCCTGCCTTCCAGAGGTACCACATCCTGCCCAGCCACCCAAGTCCAGCCCTGCTTCCCAGCACACAGTCACGCTGGGCTCTGTCATTCCATCATGATTTATTTACCCAGACTCTTAAGTTGTCCTGGCATTTCCACAAGAACTTGTAATGGATATGTAGCTGGCAGAGGGCATGTGTACACAGCGCAACGCAGCACAGCATCAGAGATACCCATCTGGCTGGGAGGGAGCCAGCACACCTACGCGGAACAGTGAAGCACACTGAAAAAATGCAAACACCTGGGCCATGTTCAAGAACATAAGGGAGGTAACTCAGCTCAGTGCTGCACATGCATGGCTTATGTACCCCAGCCTAGCAGGATCAGGGCCAGCAGAGAGTTCTGTGTGCTGATCTCTGCTGTGCAAGGCTGGAGTTCCCCACAGAGGTGGCTGCACTGCCTTCTCCCAGAGGCAAAACGAGCTCTTCTCTCTACATCTTCTGTGTAGAAAACGCAGAAATTTCATCTGCTCTTTCTTCCACCTTCTAAATAAATACTGGCTACACCAAGATGACCTTTGTCAGAATAAACTTATGATACTATTTGTGCTTTGAATTGTTGACATACCTTGTCAAATAATGGATTTACATCCCGCCTAGTTGATGTATGAAGTCCAAACCTGATTTATAAGTCACGCCACTTTGTATGCTACTGCATTCCTTTCAGAGTCATTGAACTGAATTATGGCTTGAGCTTTTGAATTATAAATCACACTTGTATGCTACATTTCCTGTAACTTATTTGTAATCCAGCACTTTTTATTTTGGTTATAATCTTTGCTTTACTGACTTGTCTATACAAATAGAAAAAAGGTGCCATGCTTAATGAAGTAAAAGCTGTAGGTTATATTTGGCAATGCACAGGGCACCTTTAGCACCATCCATCTCATCATTCTAAGCAAAACTATTCTATCCCTTGATACACAATCCCATGAACCATTCTACAGCCCTGCAAAGGTCATTGCCTTACTCACACCAATACCTTTGGGGCTGGCCTTGTCTCAACCATTGTTTCTCTGGGTGGCTGGGTGGCTCGTGCCTGACAACCCACATGGGACAAACAGCCAGCATCCATTCATACAGGCTCAGTACACCCGAGCCAAGCCTAGGGTGCCTTTTTCCAGGATGAGTTGAATCTCCTTCTGTACTGATTACGTTTCATTGACTATTTTTCAATCTTATTTTTAATCTCATACTTTTTTCTTTAGAGTCTGGGGTTCCTCCACTGTATCAACAATGCATCCTTGTTATGGTGACAAAAACTTAAATGGCACATTAATGTCCTGATCATCCCCATGTAAAATCTGCATTTTCTCCCCGTGAAGCACCATGTGTCTAACAGCTTTTATCCCACAAAAGCCTGCAGTAAGGCCATTGGCATTACTGATACAGCACTTCACACAGGGCAGTGGAGGATACAGCAGAGGAATGATCTTGCAGAGGGGGAGTCGCCGCTTTAGGACAAAGAACACCTTGGCGTCCACTTTTGCTCTGTCACCATCTGTGCCCACCATATAGCTCCAAACTTTCATCTCATGGTGGAAGCAGGGAGCTGAGGCCACTCTCAGCTTTGGGGTTATATGTCAAAGAAGTTATGAAATGGGGAGACCATGGGCTGTCTATGGCGGGACACTCTGGCAAAGCAGATCTCACAGGGGAAGGATACCAAGCCCAGCTGGGCACAGAGGAAGAGTGCTAATACAATTGCAGAAAGACAGCAAGCCCCTAAAACCTGGGCTTTTTCACAAGGGGTGTGTCAGACAACTAGTACTGCCTATACTCCACACTTCAAATATTAAAATTGTGAGTTACCACCAGAGTATTTCAGTTGTTACCTCCACTTATAAGTGCTCCATGCTCTTAACAGAGACAGAATAGGTAACAATCTTTAAGAGAAAATAAAAGCAGTGCTCACAGCCAACTCAGGTACAATTATCTTCCCTAAATTTTCTGTTTAAAACAGATGTAAAGTTCCACACTGGAAATTCAGTTACTGAAGCTGAAGACCTCTCTTCATGTTTGACAGTGCAGATTCTCTTGGGAGTGAGGATGGGAAACCCAAGGCATGCCAAATAGGTATTGCCAAATATACACAGAATCAAGGAATAGTTAGAGCTGGAAGGAACCTCAAAGATCATCCAGTTCCAAACCCCCTGCCATGGGCAGGGACACCTCCCACTGGACCAGGTTGCTCAAAGCCCCATCCAGCCTTGCCGTGAACACTCCCAGGGATGGGGCATCCACAACTTCTCTGGGCAACCTATTCCAGTGCCTCACCACCCTCACAGGAAAGAAGTTCTTCCTGATATCCAATCTAAACCTCCCCTCTTCCAGTTTAAAACCATTACCCCTTGTCCTATCACTACACTTCCTGACAAAGAGTCCCTCTCCTGCTCTCCTGTAGGCNAGCTTCTGATTCATGAGCATTCCCAAGTCCTTCTCTTCAGGGCTGCTCTCCAGCCCTTCTCTGCCCAATCTGTATTTGTGCCTGGGATTGCCATGACCCAGATGCAGGACTCTGCACTTGGCTTGCTTGAACTTCATGCAATTTGCATTAGCCCACCTCTCAAGCCTGCCCAGGTCCCCCTGGATGGCATCCCTTCCCTCCAGCGTGTCGACCTGGAGTCTCTGCTAAGGCACATGGAATATAGGGAGGTGATTGCAGACAGCCAACATGGCTTCACCAAGGGCAAATCCTGCCTGAGAAATCTGATTGCCTTCTATGATACTGCCACAAACTTGGCAGATAGAGGCAGAGCAATGGATGTCATCTACCTGTCTCCAGTAAAGATGTAAAATAGTATTGGTCCCAGTACTGACCCTTGTGGGACACCACTTGTCATCAGCCACCACTTGGACATTGAGCCGTTGCCCACAACCCTTTGAGTGTGGCCATCCAGCCAGTTCCTTATCCACCAAGTGGTCCATCCATCAAACCCATGACTTTCCAATTTGGAGACTAGGATGTCATGAGGGACAGTGTCAAATGCTTTGCTTATGTCCAGGTAGATTACGTCCGTTGTTCTGCCTTTGTCCATATACTAAGTATATGTATATGAACAGAGATGCTGCTTCTCCTGCTGTTGTGCCATGAGTCTCTATAGTGGTCAGGTGTTTCCTCCCAGGAATGGCTTGTGTCGCTCATTTGTGGCTTTGTCAATTGTATTTCAGAAAAAGTTGAAGATTTTAACACCAGCAGATTACAAAAGCAGGTGCAGCTGCAACAACTCATGTTCAAAGAAATGAAAAGGAAATTTCCCTCCTTAGTTTCAGTAACAACTGTGTATTTCTTCATATAAAACAATAAAATTGTTGGTATGGGTGAGGACTGCCGAAGTCCTAAAGTAGGTGTCTTTGCTCCCTCTGCACTCAGCATGGCACACAGCCCTCAGCTGTCCTCTCACAGCAGTTAGGCTTTGTGGCCTTGCACTGGGGACCGAGTGAGCACAGTAGGCAAAGCCACAGAAAAGTCTTTAAAGAAGAATGTATATTCAGGTCTTTATTTGGATCCTATGACGAAACCAGACATGGGAGCGCTGACCAAGAAACAAGGAGAGAAGTGCCAAAATTTCAGTTTTAAAGAAAAGATTGCTGAGAGATCATGATTGTCACCACTTCATGATTGACATTCCACTCCTGCAGAGTGTTTCTGTGAATGCTTAATGTTGAGTACCGCAAGTTTGGAAGTAAGCAGTTTGCGTGTGACACACAATAGCCTTCTACATGCCCCCATGACACACATTAGAAAAATAAGCAAATTATTTCAAGAGTGCTGCCAAGAGCAAAGGAAAGGCTGCAGAAGTTCAAGTCACAGTACTTTGTGTTACAATAAAATTTCCAGTCTATACTTTTCACCTTCAGCCAACTCTGTTAAGTTGGAGACAGTCTCACTGTTGTATTGATGATATCATCCCCTTAACATACACATAAGTGCCCTGAACTTACAGCCACTGCTCTGAAATGCTCTAAAAAATAGTGCGATAGCAAACAAGGAAAGGCTGTGCTTGCAGCAGACCAATGATTGTGGCAAAGTAATTACTTTGGTGTATACAGCAGCCCTGTCGGCACCAAGCAGCTCATGGTGTGTTCTACATGAGAGAGATGTACCATGTACCATGTCTGTCTCAACCCATATGCAACTCCAGGACCATACTGAAGCTCTCTTCAGTAGAAACCAACTGGGGCATTCAAAAATGGGCAGAGGATGCAAGGGACTTCAATATCCATAAAAACTAGATGTGTAGCATATTTCTAAAAGGGAGGAGACAAACAATTAACAATGAGAAGACTTTCAGGGTAGAGAAAGTAGACAGGCAGAAGCAGGAGAGACCTAGGCAATTCCCCAGACTGTAGCAGACACGGTATTTTATAGTTCTTTTTTTCTGCAGCAGTGCTTGGCAGTGGGTGTTGCTTTGGGGAGTTTTCTGGTAGGTATTGCTAAAAGGCTGAATGGTTTGAATGAGAAAAGGATTTCAAAGAAGTCTTCCTTCCATTCATTTCTCAGCTAATGTTTCAGACTTCTTTTATTTAGGTGCAGATGGCAGCACTTGTAGATGAGGAACAGTACTGACATAAGAGCAAAGGTCATGAGAGGCTTGTGACTTACTGGAGCAGATGTCTAAGGTCTTTTAAGAGCAATTACTCCGCCAGAAGACACATATTCCTTAATGATTGCCCTGATAAATATTACTCTCCATTCTCCATTTATATAAGCACTGGTTTGGAAATCACAGTTTGAGACGTTCTAACAAGAAATGTGAATTGTTACATACTCATGGCTAGCGATGTTTCTTTTCTGTGCAGGTGTCTCCTTTTCCCTTAAATGCTAGTGAATTTGGCCCGGTGAAAGAGGAGTTGTTCCCTGGGAACCACGCATTAGTATGGACCTATGTCAGTGCATGTATCATGGCATGATCTTTAATTACAGCTACAATTGGATCATTCAAAAAGGATTAGGAAATTTGGCTTTCTATCCACAAGTGACTAATTTTCAGAAATCATCACTTTTCAGCATTCTGAAGGTGATGTTTTTTGAAATCCAAGGTTCTTCTGCAGTTCTAATGATTCCAATACTGTTATTAACAAGTGCAAATTTTACAGAATAAAAGCTTAATGCACAATATATTATAACAAAAAATCTGCGTTCTTACATGAGCTCATCACCGATATATAAGATAATAGCACAAAATGAAAGATTTGACTGGCTGTGCCTTGCTGGGCCAAGAAAAGTTGAAAAGTATCCAATGTTTTCAAGCATCAGTTTGCTTGGCTGTCACAACTGCCATTGTTCTGTTTTATTGGACTGCTGCAAAGTTTATCCCCATCAGAAACACTATTTCAATAAGCAAAGAAAGGTTATTGATATAATAACCTGGTTTAAGAATTGATATTTAATTCTCAGAGCTGCACATAATATCTGTATGAGATGTATCCATGATGGTACTTCATCCTCTTGGGTGAGTATGCAAACTGTCGGCAATTAGACTTGCACCAAACTCCAAGGTTGCTTTTGAGTTAGCTTGCCTGCCACAGCTGGAACATTTCACTTAAAACATTCTTCATCATCACTGGCTGACAAGCACTTCCTTCCCAGTAAACAGCACACACACTGTCCCTGCCTACTGGCTGCAGTGTGAAGTGATAAGAAAACAAATTCAAGCACTAATATTTGCCACAGAAGTGGCAATGTAAACCCCAGTCACGTTTTTACTTCCTGAGAGGGCAGCAGAGCATCTGAACGTCAAACACTCTTGCAGACAGCCCAGTCTGGGGTCTCTTTATTTTCAGTGTAAGAGAAGGCTAAACACTTAGCTTTTCATTTTTCCAAGTGCAAATCCTTTCCTCTACAGGTCCCAAATTGTTTTCATTCTACCCAGGTGGGCAGTCTTGCTTTGCAGTTTCACCCAGTGCAGACTGAGGTTGGTTGCCATGCTCAGTATTGATGATGGGATCAGATCAACCAGAGCTTTGAGGTGGAACTGTTCCACATCTCTCTGAAGTGAGTAAAACCAAAGATACCATCTGCCTCCAGCTTTTAAAGCATGATTTATTGGAACTCAGCATAAAATATTGGTGCAAAGTAGCTGTCAGGTAGAGAAACCCTAGTAACTGAATGATATAAATTCTGAGATACAAGTATTTAAAGAGGTCTCTTGCTCCCTGAAGCCTTGTAGGGAAGGTCCCTCCCTTAGGGCTGTTGCCTGCTCTGCTCCTCTCTCCACCTGCTCAGGCTCAGTGCCATTGGAGCAGCAGCAGCAGTCTCCCCTCCCTGCCTAACAAAACATACCTAAGAAACACAGGCTGCCCCAAACTGTCCCAAACTGCAACAACGTAAGCCAAACAACAAACGTTATAAGCAATAATGTGTTCCTCATCTCTCAGTGACAGCTTGCTATGAGCTGGCATTTTATAAACAAGACCTGTCTTTGCACTTTAAATGTTCCTGAGGTTGGATTCATGGGGACTGAAAGCAACATTCCAACCTTGAATCTCTGCTTCCAGTAGTGCTTTGAGCTCACCAGAGTCTTGCTTCAGCAAAGATTCGTCTGCAGCAGTGAAAGTCCAAGATATCAAGAGGACAGGGAGCCTTGCTGGCAGAGCTGACCAGCCTGCACAGACTTTGCCAAGCTCCTGAATAAGCAAGTATCTGTGTGGCTGCTCAGTGCCATATGTATTTTTTTCCAATCAGCTCAAAACATTGCTTGGTTTTGCACTAAATATGGAATCAGGATGCTTTCCTAACTTCTCAGCAGACCACTAAAGGACATGTTCAGCTCACTAGATTCTTTCGTATATCAGATTGCTATCTGTAGGTATCTCACGTTCCACTTCTAATTTCTTGCTTGGTGCAACTTGGTGCAAAAGCCTTCCCACTCATCCTTATTGCTGTTAAAAGGTGAAGTCTTTAGCTTGTATGAGCCCTGCTGACTGCTTGCAATCTGACTTGATCTGGCCACTGACATAGGGGCTTTAAATCCACAATGTGTCTGCAGCCTGTTACTTAGTGTTTAAGCTGACATATTGGTCTTTTAACAACCAAGAATTCATTGGGAGGAAATTCTACTGTTATTTGCACAGTGTGCACATTTGTAATCACAAGTTCTGCTTTAACGAGTAAAAAATAATCCAAAGTCTCTTACAAATCAGAAAGGTTGTGGCAGAGACTTTCTGTACCAAAGAGTACAGCAATAGTGGAGAATTATCCCAGAGACACATAAACCAGATTTACTATATATGAGTATGTGCAGCTTCTCCTGAATGACTCCCATGTCATGTACTGTACAGGTCAGAAGTGCAAGAGACATGAAATGAAAGCTAAACAGCAACTCTAAATTGGACATTTCCTGACTTGTGCACAGCAAGCCAGAACTGTTCTTTTAATCATTTTGGCATAGGAATGTATTGTTTTAGCATGACATCCTGCATCTCCCTGGGGAGAAAAAAGCTAGGAAAAATTCTTTTTGCACCACTTCATACCAGATTTTGGTAAGACAAAAAGAAAGTTCGTGACTTGAGCAGCGCAGAAGTTTTCAGCATACATCTATATATCTCTGTCTGCATGAGTCTGTAGTCTTACAATTACAATGGAAGAGGTACGCGGGCATTTGGTCTGTGTTGGGAGACAGAGGTGAGGAGGTATATGTATTTGTGTGCAGTAGCGCCTGGTTGACCATCTAGGTCTGCCTGGGAAGGGTGTGGCTTTTTAATAAAATTTTTCTTTAGCAAAAACCTGACTAACTAGCAGCTAGTTGCTATGTGGAATTGTTCTTCCAATGATTCGGTGCTAGCAGGAAGCTACATCAAAGGCTGGGAATGAGTCGAGATCAATGGGGAGAGAGGGTCTTCCATAAGGGTGAATGAAGTGCTGACAAAGAAAAACATGCACCAAAGGCATTGCCCCACTCCAAGTGTCCCTCTAATCCCTCTAAACATGGTGGAAGGAAAGGCAGGTTTGTATGGCATCCCCAGAAGACAGCTTTTCCTCTTCATCCTTGTCTCCTTCAGGGGCCAAGAAGATCAAAATATAGGTGAGGCTCTTCCAAAACTTAGTACGGATCACCAGCCTCAAACCTGTAAGACTGTGAAGAATGAAGTACTCCTTCCTCTACTTGACCTGGCCACTTAACCAGATGACAGCAACATCCTGATGACACTATAACCCCCGGGTGTTATTTCATGGGTTTAACACAAAGGCAGAAACTGAAAATGAGCCAGGTACCTAAAATCATAAGAAGTTACTGACACGCTATCATGGTTGCATCCTTATACCAGGTGGCGGAACGTATGTCAGAAATATGTCAGGGCATGTTTGTGAGGTTGTATGGGAGTTTGTCAAAGTGAGATGCAAGTGATTAAGTGAGATGGTGCTGGAGGAGCATTCTTAAAAATTTTCTACATCTGTGTCCCTGTTTTCTGTAGGGTGCAGAAAGAGTTCAGTGACCTATTCTTGCAAGTTCATCTGAGTTTCCCATCAGAGACCTACATGGTGCTAAAGATGGGGATGTTACTATTCTAGCATGTATGCTGCATGAGCCACTGAGGAATCAGAGCCTTGGAGCAAACTGAAGGGTAAAGCATGCAAATATAAGGTGCAGTTTGTGGTTTGGGGAACACCACTATGTTTCCTCCCACAAAGCACAATGAGTGGGAACACAGCTTCACTGGTATAGATGAGTTGTGGGTCAGGATCATAAAAGGTAATGAGTAGAACAGGTGACAATGGGAAAACCACCCCAGCCAACATGAATGTAGTTTGGTTCCATTACTCAGTCGCAAGGCTGCAGAGTCTGTTTTACTTAGTAAGCCAACTGAAGAGTAGGACTGCCTGAAACACCTTGTTTTCTCTTTAGGGCAAAGAAGGATTAAGTATAGCTTTCAAATACAAATTCCTCCTGGGGCGGGGAAGAATAATTCACAGGTCACTCACAAAACTGTTATTTCTGAATCATGAGAAATAACCTTGCCAAAGTAAACTAGCTCTCAAGACAGAAAGGAACCAAAGAGAGAAAACCATAACTCAGAGCAAGGAGGTGGTGTATGTGGTGTTTTGGGAGGAAAGGGGGAATGCATATGTCTGAAACAGACTTGGAAAGTGACATTTTCTTAGAAAAAGAGGACACCATACAGAATTTATTTGGGGAAATGATGTGTCTTCTGTGAAAA
The DNA here is from genome assembly GCA_013398155.1 of Pedionomus torquatus. Classification (NCBI taxonomy): domain Eukaryota; kingdom Metazoa; phylum Chordata; class Aves; order Charadriiformes; family Pedionomidae; genus Pedionomus; species Pedionomus torquatus. Next base: position 92,599 of record VZRU01010115.1, on the reverse strand, counting down.
AGAAAAATCTTTAACAAAAATGCTATAAATATGGTATATGTAAATATCTTAATCATGTCACTGTGTTGGATAATCATCTGTCATTTCTTTTCATTTCATGTACTCTTAAACAGGGGAGACTGAATTTGGAACTGATGGCTGAAAGTCCATCAAGCAACACAGAAACCCCAAGCTGAAATTTTATAACTTTTTTCCAAAACCCTCTGAATAAAGGTGCTTGGTAAGACTCTGTGTGTGTGTAGAAGTGTGTTTTCAAACAACTATATCTCGAAAGTTGTTTGGAGATCTGGGAAGCTTGGTTACAGACATATAACAGCTATTCATGTTGTTAATGCAGAGCATATCGCAGATTCATGAGGAAACCCTGGAGCAAAACAGTTAATAATATCGTGTAAACATTTCCCATACAGAGGTCACATATGACTGACACACAGCACTACCGATTTGATAAAACACTTTTGTAGACTAAAACAGCATAAGCCAGGCTGTCACTCATTTGAGCCTTAGCCTCGAGGCTTATTTAAGATATAGAAATGAAAACGAACTGTGTTTTACTGATATTCTCTCCTGTTTCTCTTCCACTGATTCTGGAAGGACTGGTAGGAGTTCAGTACATGTTGGAGGAAATTGTGGTACCTATTGGTGAATGACACTGCTATTTGTACTCTGTGCCCTACATGACCCAATCAATTCTCTGTTGCAATAAACACTATTGCCCAAGTAAAGGACTTAACCTGAGAAATACCAAGCCCAAAATAAATGTCATTTGACCTAGATTGGATTTTTTTGTTTGTTTGTTCATTAAAATTGTTCATAAGGTTTCATTTCCTGAGGCAAACCAAGGACAACAGAAGCAGAGATACGTAACTAAACATAATCCTTGATGATCTTATATTGAAACATCAGTGCTCAGATACCACCATACATCTTAATTATCCTGCTCTACTCGAACATTCAAATTAACAATGCAAACCAGGAATTCATAAATATCAAACTTTACTTAAAAAGCCTCTTTTCTATGTTTATTGTACTACTATATATCACGTGTTCTACCCCAGCCCATGTTTTAGATATGATGGGTTTGCATCTAAACTTAGAGATTTGATTGATATCACATCAGACTGTTGCTGTCTCTTCATGTCTCTTTTGTGAAAAAGACCTGTTCCTAGAGGGAAATACATGGTGTTATTGCAGTTAGCTATCTGGACAAAGAGTTTCCTTGCTGTGTCTATTACAATCAGCTTCTCAGGTTGCTTCTGTTCATTCAACATTATGATATTAAGATAAGACCAAAATTATGATATTAAAGAACAAAAATTATGATATTAAGATAGAAACAAAACATTAGTAAATTTAAGCTAGGCATAGACTCAAACAAGGGTATTTCTCTCAGTTCTGACTAATGTAGGTATTTAGAAAGGTTAGGAACCCCCCCCTTGATACCAGCTTGCAGACCAGTTGTCTAACATATCTCAGTGCAGGAAGCCTTGGAGCTGTCTGACTGATCTGTGAGCACAATAAACATTTTGTCAATCTACTCCAAGCGGTCCGAGGGACTATAAACCCAAAAAAGGAATCCAGATATGTTCTAGAAGGGTGACAAACCTTCCCAGGGAGAATGAAGCATATAATGAAAACTAACAGAAAATTGCAGTTGTAGCTGAGTAGTGCATGGGACCATACTTCCTTGGGGTTAATTTTGGAATAAAAGCAGTGCTCCCAACCATGCAAAAGGGATGGACAAGGGCTTTCTACACTGACATATCCAAGACAGGAGCAATGCCTACACCGGAAAAAGACTGTAAACTTTATAAGGTTGCTGTAAGTTGAGTCAACTCCCCCTCCAGATGAACCCTTAGCAATGTTTGAGTCTTCCCCTACTGGTGAATGGGAATCCCATGATGGTGCTGAAAGAAATATGCTGAACCTATGACAATTAGTGAAAATAGTAGATTACTAATGAAGATTAATTAGTCCTTGCACAGAGAAGGTACATGCTACTACTGATATGCATCATTTTGCTGCTTTACTGAAAACTTCAGGAGAAAACGTGTTCATTTTGGATCAGGACTTGGTATCATTGTATTTGTCATGAAAACAGAACAGCCTTCACTTTAATCTTTGGCATACATGATGAAGTTATATTGTGTTGTATATAGAGCAGTGCAATTTGGAGTGGGAACTTTTTTTATAAAAAAGATAAAATTCCATGGTCACAAATTGCATATCTTGGTGAGTCCCTCTATGGCCAACAAATCTGATTTCAGGGACTGACTTCATGACAAAAAGGATGTTGATAAATTCCCTTAGACTGTCATCACAACACATTGATTGTGTCCATTTTCAATATCTGCATTGAATTTTATTGTATTTTTATTAGTACTAGTACTGAGTATAGTTATAAAACCAAGCTTTGTCACTGAAGATTTCTGTTTAGGAATGCACAGCATTTTAAGAAAAAATAATTACAGAGATCTTTACTCATATTAGACTGGTTGCAAAATGGCTAAATGATGGTTGTCCAAATATAATTATTAATGAGGATTCATGGATAGTAAGGGTTTTCCTAATAAAGTCTCTCAGAGATCTGCTGTCAGAATAATATTCTTCACTATTTCCAGGTTAGTTCTGGAGGAAAATACAGGAGGATTATGGCTGTGCAGGGAGCCCAAAGATCAATCAGTAGTGAAAAGGAATGGTCACTTACATAGCAGGGATCACTACCCAGTCAGATGGTGGAACATGGGCAAGGAGAAAAGGTTTATGTATAAACTGTGAATTATTTTTGCTGGCTGTGGGTTTGCATGTATCCTTTAGCAGTGATAGCATGTCTGTCTGGTGTGAGCTCTGCCAAGCAGAAGCCAGGGGGAGGCACTGGCTTCTTGCTGCGGGGAACTGCTGTCGTGGTCAGTCTGGAGAATGGTGTAGGAAAAGGGGGAAAGGGTGGCTGCTCTGAGAGCAACGATGGTCATGCAAAGAAGGGACAGGCTGAATGAAAAAGGCTGCTGATAAGGATGTGATCCACCGCTGCCCTCTCTTCTTCTGTATTATCACGCCTGATATTTCTGAGAGGTGTACAACCAGTAATATTTTTCCTGTTCAGTGGACTCAAACCTCAAAGAAGGATGTTTGGATGAAGAAGAGACTGTTTCTGGTTTATAGTAAGAAATCAAGAAGTCTCATAAACAGTAATCAGTATCAGTAACAATAGGATGGTAAACCAACAAAACTCAAGTGTATTTTGAGAGAATAATAAACCTGTCAAATCCTCAGCTTGTAATATTATACTGTATTGTGGTTATATTACAATGATTTAAAATGTTAGAAATGTATGAAATTATAGTATGCAAAGTTTTACCAATGAATATGTATTCTTTATAAAGTAAAAAACCCAAAACAACAAACCCCCCCCCAAAAAAAACCAAAGAAAAAAACAAAAACTTGCAATATTTTTAAGGTTGAGCTATAGCTTTATTACCCAAAATTTGTAAGATATTTTGGAAAAGAAAATTAAGTTGACTTTTACTCATGCAAAGAATGAAGTCCTATAGTTGGTTTTTTTTCCAGAAAAAAAAGAACCTGTAAACAAATATAAGTTCAAATTGGAAAGAAACAGTGAACAGATCAAGGCTGTAATGAAAGTAGAAACAGTATAATTTTTGTTTGTTTTTGTTAATCAGAAAAGATCTCCACTTCACACAAAGTAATTTGAAATCAGGGAGTGGGGCTCTGAGGAGCAATTGAAGTTAAGTATGCTTCACTAACAGCAATTAACAGCATGCGAGCTGTAGTTCTCTGCTGCAGCGAAACAGGATTAAGCAGGATGAAGGAACTCATTACATTACTTTGAGAAAGATTCCATTTTCTTTTAATGCTGGTGTAAATCTGCAGTAGCTTCAATCACTCTAATATAGTCACTCATGTTAGACAGTAGTAGAGAACAAAATTTAAGCCGTTGACTTTTATCGGAATTCACTTCTCATGGACATTAATCCAAATGCTCATTTTAAAACAACTAATATAGAAATAAGCAATAACTGCCTGCATACAAGAAATTTTTGTGCATGTGATCATTCTGTATCATTTTTTTGAATGTATAAATGAAAACTATAATCCAGAGAAAGAAGGCTGCTTCTAGTCACTATTTACATTTGTTTTTAAACATCCTAGGCATGTGTTTATTTCTGAGAAATGCAAGGTCCATATCCAATGGAAAAATGTTTGCTAACAGGCCACATGGAACAGGATAAACATGTAATTATGTCGTTTTGAAACTACAAGAGGATCAGCTAAGCTGTAATTTGTCATGTTATTCTTGTTTTGAATACTACATGGTAAACTGTCTGATTATATAAATTCATGATGGCTCTTATGTTAAAGGCATTTTTGTTTTGGAGTAATTCTCAACAAAAAGATTTTCTCTCTAGCAACAGGGGCATGGAAGATTTTCTGCTGAACGAATCCTGCTTTGCAAAAAGCCACCAGTTTACAAAACACGGCAGGTGACTCTACTGGGAACTAGTTTTGTTTGCCAAACTATTTCCATCTGTCTTTGTCCATTCTGAAATGTTCCTAGGAATTTTTTTTTTTTTTTATGGGAGATTGAAATGGAAATGATAGAACTGTTTGCTAAGGAACATATAACCTATAATTGATTTTACTCCCCTTAGTCTGAATAATACTTTCCTTTATCTAAAATGCATGAGCCCATTTACATCTGTGGTTCATTTTGGCACAAAACTACATTAAGGCTTCTCTCTTGAAAAAGAGCTGATTTCCACCCACATTGTTCACTGTCTTCTCATCCTTCTTCAAATATTAAATCAGTACTACAATCCATTTCAAACTATTAAGTTACAGACTTTTGTATTCTTGATGGATTGTTAGGTTATCCTGCTCAGAAGTGACACACAAAGCCAAAAAACAAATAGATGTGATAAGTAAATTTGTTGCAATGCATTTATGCAAATATGCTGGTAGAAAATGTGCTTGGCTATCAAATTCCATTAGGCTTTTTAAAATCTGTAATCATGGCTGGCATATGCGAAGTCAAAGAAAGCTTTAAAGAAGCCTACCATATAGATTATATATACTGGTTTTCTGGAATTGTAACATTGTTGAAATAATTAGTGATAAATTTTTAAATTTTCACTTTAGGCACTCGAAAGCCTTGACTTCGATATAAAGCAGAACTGATTTTTACAAAGGAGAATCTCCTAGTGATTTTGTGTACTCCCCCTGAGTCACAGTCTGCACTCTACCAAAAAAAAAGAAGATAGTTAACGTCATTTGTGGAAAGAGTGATCTTTTTGTGTTTCCTGTAACCTTACTCCCATCTTCCTGCCTTTGCAGATTCTGCTTCATACATACTGTGTTCATGTGTGTTCAGAGGATGATTTGAGTTACATTATCAGAGAAATGAAAAATTAATATAATTCAATGGGAAAAACACCAACATCAAACCACCAAAAAACCAAACCCCAAACATACCAGCTCTATCCTGATGTTCTTAAAAAAACCTTTTACATCTGGACTGAATGGCATCTACAGTCTGCATGGAAATATGGAACCTCACAGGATAGGCAAGTTGTTCATGTTGATGCTGATGAAGACCAGGGATATTCACTATTTGAGGGGAAGAGCTCTCAAGCTGAAGGAAGAGCAGAAAAAATTTCAGAATAAATGTATGCAATAAATAGTAAAAAATCACAAGGATTTTTGAATCACAAGGACCACCTCCCCTTTTACACAAAGAAATGCAATGAAAACATTGTGCTGTCATTTGTAGTGCATAATGTGGAGATGGTTTAAAGGTTGAAAAAATATTCAAAAACTGCCAAAAATGCCTCTAAGAGTGAGAGAGAGACATTAAGACCTCAGCCTCTTTAACCTATCAAAGAGGCTGAGAGGAGAAGTGATTACACATTTTAATTATCTCTACGAGGGGAAAGAAACTAATACAGGTATTAAGTAGCAAGGAAATCAGCAACGAAAAGTGCAAGTTCCTAGGAAAGCTGAAAACTAAAGCCTGAAAACTAAAGCCTGACATATTCACACTATTAAACAGGAAGAATATTTTAATGGAGAGGGTAGTTTACCCCTGAAACATAGTAATAGAGGAAGTAGCAGATTATTCGTCTCCCATAGTCTTCAAATTAACTATCCTGGACTGAAACACAAAGGAAACACAGCTTCTTAATGAAGCAATTATAAAGAAAGTGTTAACAGGTTCAAAACAGGCTTCTTCTTGTAATCTCACTCTGTGAAATGACCGGACTGTTACAGGCGAAAATCAAACATGCACAAACAGAACCAGCTTGAAGCAGGCTCTTTGCAAAGCTGTAGACAAATTAAATTAAGTCTTAATTATAAGCAGTAATATCATCTCATTCTTTTCAAACAACACTTAGGCTTTTCTGGTCTTCTGTACAGAAAGTCAGGCAGAAACTATTTCCATAACACAGAGTACTAAGAAAAATTATTGACAGCCTCTATTGACATTATTGCTAAAGTGATCGCTCTCAAATATTCAAAAATTACTATTCATATATTTTTCTAATAGTCTTGATTATCATTTCAAATTAAAAAATATTTTAGGTTCAGAAAAAAATAATTTATTCTTCATGGAGACACTAAAATTTTCAAAATGCAATGTAGCATTAAGACAACTATCTAGTGTATTGCTTAAACCACAAACATTCTGAAATACAATAGGAATTGAGCAAGTATTTTTAAATAGTGAAAATACACTAGGCTTTGAGAGCTTCCAAGTTTCTGAAAGCTTCTTTTTCAATTTTTTTTTTCAGCAGTGTACTACTAGGGGTACAGTGCACTGCAGCCTTCAACTGTAACATAGAGATAGTTCTGTATTAAAGCCAGACATACCCATGTGCATAGAGAAATGAACATGAATACACATGGACTGGATACAAGTAACAGAGTTTGGTTTCATGTTTGCAAATTACATTTTTTCTCCCCCTCCCCTAAAATTCAACTGTTGTAATGTAAGCCTTATTAGATTTTCTACTTATTATTAACCTGGAGGCCCTCCAGCCTCCTCCCTACTCTCTTTCTTATTCATTTTTGTACTTCTGACCCAATGCAATTTGCCTGCAGGGGCAAATACAGTTATCTCCTTCTAAATTAAAATTGTAACTCATTTGGTACAGTTTACACAAGGCCTCAGCTTTGACACATGCAATTACTATGAACATAGGAGGAACATGATTGCTGAGAGCCACCAGAAATAGAGTTTAATCAGAAAACATGGAGTTGTTCCGACAGATTTATAATTTCACCACTCGCTACTCTTTTATGTTCCTGAGTGTTCAGATAATTAGATACACTGGTTTTTTCCTTCCCAAGAGGCCAGGGAAAGCAAAATTCCTACTTCTACATTAACAAGATGAAATTATAATACAAACAATCCATAACTTTTTTGTTGAAATGACAAATTCATACAACATTAATTTTAGTACTTACAAAATGTTACAAAGAATTTGTTCTGTAGTATTGGTATGTATCTCATAATGTACTTATGTGAATTAATTACCTCTGCAGATAGGTCACCTAGTCTGCAAGCTTTTACTCACCTAAGAAGCCCTAGGTAGCTCACCTTGCAATTTCTTAAAAGGCAGCTTTTTTAAATACATCTTTAAAAAGTAAGGTTCACTTTTTGTGCCACTGTTAGGTAATGATCCTCTGGTGTAGTGGATCAGATTGCAGATCTGAAAAAAAAAAAATGGAGAGGTTACAAAGCCAGACTCATATTCCTGCCTGATCTCTGTGCCTCAAGCTCATCTCTGAAAAGGAATTCTAAATGGGTTTGATCAAGTCCAGTGAAACATACAGTTGAACCAACAAAGAGACATCACTCACTGTAATTATTAAGGAAGATGCAGACTTCAGCTATATGCTGCCTTGCATGATGACATTACATTCTTCTGAGGACAGGGGTGTTCATGGCTCGATTGCATCTACAAATAAAAGCATCCGAAAGCATCTGAAAGTAAATAGAAATGAATAGACATGTGCACCATTGCATGGGTTTGCAGTCTTTTTACAGAGGTCTGAGTACATTCATTTTACTTATACTTTAATATCAAGTTTCTCAGGCTGATGGATAGGCCTCTGGGAGGACTGTGGGTCAAATAAGGAGTAAGGTTACAGAAAAGGGTTACAGAAAATACTTTGGGTAAAGAAAATGCATGGCTGATGATGTCCTCTGTAGTACAAATGTGGTCCTGGAGCTCTGACTGCTTTTTTAAGAGGCCACCTGCTTTCTATTTCTCCTTTTATGTTAGCTATTAATTTTCCTGCCACAGGCACAATTCATACTTACAAGGTTGGAGGCTCAGACAGGAGCAGCTGCTGTTTCAAATGGCACTACTCCATTCCCAAGACAGCCAACTCAGCTGCGACAATATCAGTGACCTCCATACACCAAATTCACCAAAAGATAGACTTTCCTATCCTTAACATACTGTTTTCTGCTGAGTACATAACAGTGAGGGAAATCCATCAGGCTGGGAGGAAAAAAATTGCAAGTATGACGAAGTTATGGAAAGAAAGAGTCTGGAGAAGCAACACAGAGAAGCAAAAGAGGAAAAAAAAATAAAAGAAAAATAGAGATTACATAAATATTAGTGCTGAGGTTGCCAATCTGCCTCAAGTTAACTGCTTGGTCTAGAAGTTTTTCTGTGTTAGTAAAACACTAACTTGGGTAAAAGTTATCAAATTTAACTTAATTAACTTAGTTTAAGCTCAAAGTTACCAAATTTAATTTAATTTTGTAACTGGTATAGTTACCAAATTTGTAAAGAGATGGAAAAATAGAGACATGCAGTAACAAGTCAGGGATGGCTGAGTCCAGCTCCAAAGGCAGATTTATTTTATATGGTTCCAGGAATATTGGATACACTTCCCTTCTGGCAGCCTATGCACCCCCAGCCCACTCCCCAGCACCCCACACTTAGGGGGGGGTCTCCAGTAGGAAGACAAAACACCAACAGAGCCATCTCAGTTTTTCAAGAGTTTGGATATATAAGCTGAGCCATGGTCCCACACAACCTGTGTGGGTTTTTATATCAGAAAAAATCCAGTCCAGGGATCTCTGCACCACATTTCCAGAACTGGAATTGCAGGTAGTGCAGCTCAAAGGAGCCTAATGCTGCTATAGGCACAGCTCTTGAATTACATGGATGTTGGTACAAGTGTGCAAGGAAGCAAGGGCCTACAGCCAGAAGCAGGGTCAGGGAAGAGGTTGGGGAGAGGAAAGGACCACAGCAGCCCTGAGCAGTCTGCCTTATGTCACAGTGAAAGCATCCCCTGAATCAGCTGAAACTTCATCATGCCCTGGTGCACCAGGGAGAGTTAGAGCTTGGGAGCAGTGCTGCAGTAACATATGGGGACATCAAGGGCTCACAGTGAGCAATTTTGCAATATCCTGAATGGAGATGAGACTGACTGCTCCCTGTCTTGACCAGTACAAGCAGCAAAAGCCATCAAATTAGTTTAGTAGCACCCATGTTCAAAACAAACCAAAGGAAGTGGCTCACCACACAGCAGACAGCAGAGCTGAGAAAATCCTTGCCCAAGAGGCTGTGACTGCAAGAAGCCTGGTGGGGCTCAAACGGAGGCTGCAGGAGCACTTAAAAGATCTGGAGTGTCGTAAAATAGACCACAGGAGACTCGAGAAAAAGCCTCAGCCAGGGAAGTTTTGAAAGGGAAGTATTTTATAAATTTGCTTTTATTGCTCTGAAGCCATCTGGTTTTGGACAGCACTGGAGACAGGATAATGGACTAGTTGGCCCATGATCTGTACCAGTCTAGCCACTCCTTTCCTCTTAAGACTGATAAATCCTAGCAGCTTCCAGTACACTTAGGCTGGGAGATTTCCAAGGCTGCAGCTAAACCGCTGTGTTCAACAGCCACATTAAGCTTATCCTCCAAAAATACACCTAAATCCATGTTTTAACCTGTTTCTATTCTCCACAACATTTTGCAATAATGAATTCTATGCTTATAAATTATTATTTATGCTTATAAATTGTGTATAAAAGCACTTCATCTTTGTTACTTTAAATAAACTACTCGGTACCTTCATTGAAAGAGCTCTACTTCCCCCATTATGAAAAAATACTAGAAAAATCTTTATCATATTCTTTCTTATACAGTCATACAGCTCTTTTCTAACCTGAAGCATTTGCTCCTTTATATTTATTTTTAACTCAGTGCAAAATTTTTCTCATAATATGTCAGAAAATACATAGCTTAGGAGGTAGCTTTGAAAGTTTAATATCACAATCTGCTACAGATAAAGTATAGGAATTTAAAGGATAAACATCTATTTCTACAGGTTATTTGCAATTCCTATTATGGTCATCTGTTGTGCAGATTTTTTGTTGAATACAGGCTCTACATTTGTACTGGACTCTTCTGCACCTCTCTGTTCTACTTCAGACATTTACACTCACATAAATTCAGTCTAAGGGAGTTGTTTAAGACACTGACTGCTGTAATATGAATGTAAAACCACCAAATGTTAAGTATAGCAGTGGGGAACCCACAGCACTTAAAAAGAATGGACTCTGTTCATATCCCTGGAATGGGATATGCTGTATTTTTATGATGGCCATGAAAATTGATAGTAACAATGGCTATATAGGAATGAGGATAGAATAAAAACACTTTTAAATTAGTTCTATTTGTGATGCTAGACTTTAACTCTTTTCCTGTGTTTGTAAACAAGATAAAAGCAAACATGTACCCTTGTATTGTAAAGACAAAATGTGTTACCTCTAAAAAGTCTGAGTTATTTGCTAGATCAGTAGAGGTTTCCACTAGATGGTGCTCCTAGCTTTAGAAAAAACATAAATGGATTAACCTACCGCAACGCAAGGGGAGAAAAAGGTTGTTTCACGGGCTGGTGAACCAACAAACGTGAAGTGGCTTCTGGCAGATCGCAATCCACCTTCCTAGATTCCCAGGCTGCAGTGATTTTGCTCTTTCCTCATCTCCTAGGAAATAACAAGCACGACATTTTCAATTTTGTTCTCCTTTTCCTACAACTTCACCTCCTGGTAATCCCCAACTCCTGCCTGCACCCCTGGCAATGAGCTGGCAGCGTACCTTGGCCAAGTTGTGTGAGTGCCCATTGCCCTCAGCCCATGGGCACAAGCAGAGACTGGCCTTCCTGCCTCATGCTTTTCTTCAGCTGCAGAATTTCACAAAGCCTCTATAATGCCTCTAAAATGCCTTCTGCAAAGCAGGCTTATGCAGAAACACCATCTCTCACAAATCCATTTCAGGGAAAAATATGCAGATACACACATTGTGCAGCTTTTTTATTCTTGCTGCTATTCTTTTTAACTTCTCCACTATAGCCATAAGGTTTATCATGTTCTTCATTTTTGATCAGTAAATGCATACAAGAAATTTTCCCTAAATAATCCTCTACAAAGACACTCACTTTTCCTATTTGATTGGCAGACATTGTAGAGTTGAACCCCCAAAAAGGTATTAATTTCTCTGACTTCTTGGGTAACACACGCTAATACCTTCCTTTGTACTCTCCTATCTCAGCTGCAAAGTAGCTTTATCATTAGTCCAGCTGGTACCAGCAATATACGCAAGAAGGATATTGAAATACTGGAGACATTTCAGAGATGAGCTGCAAAAATGATTGAAGACAGGAAAAAGCATCTCCCAGTGACAGATTCAAAAAGTTCAAATCTATCCATTTTAAAAGTGCTTAAGTGCCATCAAGTCCCAAGACTGGAAAAGAAAGGTAAAAATCAGTACAGAACAAAAAGTGATAGACATGGTTAAGTCCAACACATTATCTGTGTGCAGCAGAGGTGCATTTGGGGATAATTCATGCTCACTGGGTGAATGAAGAACAACTGCAGACGGTGCCTGAGAACATTGCCCTTGCTGAGCTGACGCAGAGCAAGTAGGCATTGCAGATGGACAAGGAGGTTGCTGAAAGCACCAGAACTGCAGAATCATAAATCATGAAGTGGTTAGCGTTGGAAGGGATCTTAAAGATCATCAAGTTCCCACTGCCCTGCCATGGCCAGGGACACCTCCCACCAGCCCAGTGCTCAAAGCTCCATCCAGCTTGGCCTTGAACACTTCCATGGATGGGGCATCCACAACTTCCCTGGGCAACTTGTTCCAGTGCCTCACCACCCCCACAGTAAAGAATTTCCACCTAATATCTAATATATACCTCCCCTCTTTCAGTTTAAAACCATTATCACTCCTCCTATTGCTAGACTCCCTGATAAGAGTCCCTCTCCATCTCTCCTGTAGGTCCCTTCAGATACTGGAAGGCAGCTATAAGGTCTCCCTGGAGCCTTCTCTTCTCCAAGCTGAAAAACCTCAGCTCTTCATAGGAGAGGTGCTCCAGCCCTGTGATCGTCTTTGTGGCCCTACGAAGTGTGCACGTACTGCCTGTTGTGCACAGCCACCCTGTACAAGGGCCACAATTGCACTGGGGTGCAATTGCACAATTGCACTGTGTAACTGGGGTTTCCAGGCACACACAAGTCTGGTGAGAGCTGCTGTACAACTGAGATTGTGCAGTTATCTGTAGGGCTGATGGCATAGATTTGTGAGGTGGAAGAAGCTAAAACAGCAGACATAGCTATATGAAGCCTTCCCAAGGAGCCCTTTTTTTTTGCAAGAACCACCTGCTTTTGGTCTCAAAGCAGCTACCACTGATTGGTGGAGCAGACCAATAGCTTGCAGGACCAGCAAATTTTTTTAAAAATTTGCTGCTACAGTTCACTAAGTGAAATTTCTCTGTGGGATGTGTGATTTACTCTCACATCTGGAAGATCAGTGTTTAGGATTGCTGTAACCGGAGCACTGTTGGTAAATGAATTGTAGCAGTAGTACAAACTGCCATCATACCCAGCATTGCAATGCATCTGGAAATACCATGTATTCATGTGGGCTGCTGGTGAACTCCATGTACTCAATATTCTGAGTTTATTCACAGAAAGAATACTTCTCTTGTTTTTCAGAGTTACAGAGAAGTCTGTAGTTGCAGTAACACTGGTTTATCATTCTTAATAGGGAAAGGCAGCTTGTTTTCTTCTCTAGGCTACAAATCTCTGTAATAATTACTTTGCTGGAAAAGAGGAATGGCTACACTTGGCCCTAGGCTGACTAGCAGTGAAATTTGCACTGACAGACAAATGAAGAAATTCGAGGATGAGCCTGACAGATCCATTTAGCCTATTCTGGGTGAGCAAGATGTATAGAAGAAAGGGACAGACAAAGCTGCTGGAAGTTTGAACTGCAGATGCCCTTTCTATGAAACTCTGTGACTGATGTGGGTAGCCCACTTTGCCCTGCCAAGCCTTGACTCCATGTTACAGATTACATGCCTCTGCACCTAGTAAAACAGTATAAAAGGAAGCATCTTGGACACTGAGTGCTCAGAATACCACACAAAATAAAAATAGCTACCTCACCTCTCCTGGATTTGTGGTCGTCAGTATCTCCTCCTGAGCCTGTCTTTTACCACTCCCGTGCCCCATTGCTACCTCGTAGAGCACCTAGTAGAGGAAGGGACAGATGGTAGCAGCAGTCAGAGTGGTCTTGATGTCCTCTCAAGCCCATGCCCCTCAGCAGCAGTCAGGCTGCATTATCCTGTCGCACAGAGTAGGAGAGGTGTTGAAACCATCATTGCCACAGAGTAAACAGCAAGGCATCTTGCTGAGATGAAGATCGTCTTCATGATGAGAGAGATGCAGCTCAGCCTCTCTTCACCAGAGATTTGAGACAATGTTAGCCTGAGTTCCATAGCAGAAGCCCTTGGGATTGCTCCATTACCATCACCATGAATATATGTAAATTGTTACTTTGTATTATATTTTTATATAATATGATGCAGTTGCAAAGCTTCTGCTGAACTGAGAGGCAATCAAGCTATACTTCTTCCAAGTCAGAGAATAAACAATGACTAGGAATTTGACATTCATCAGAAGGGAGATGGCCAAGCTAAGATGGTGTTTCTTGCATGCATGGATTCTGGTTTAATTCTGGAAAAGCAGTACAGAGCATTCTCTTTATCATGTCAGACATTGGAAGGTAGCAAGTTGATGGCACAGAAGAGGCAAAGTAACAGGAATAAAGTTTTCCCATGCTTTCTGGAGAACCCCAATGAATAGTTAAAAAAAGCAAAAAAAATGCTATGCACCCTAGTGGCAGTGCATCTGGGGAAAAAAAAAAAAAAAAGAAGAGCTGTCTTCTGAGAAACCTTGACTTAAATTCATTCCCTGACTTCACAAACACTTTATGTGACAACAACAGCCTCACCAATGCTAGATTTTTAGGGCAGTTAAGTCTTGCAATATATTTCAACTTGGATACCTGGCATACTTTGCTTTTTCCCTCTGATGCTGACTGTGACCATTGCCCAAGTCCCTGGCTGCTGGTAGATTTCCTGTGCAGTTCATTAGTTTAACTTCCTGGCTAAAGAGATAAAAGTCCACTATTTCTGGAGCAATGGCCATTCAAGCAGAACACCACATTATCACCTAAGTAGTTGATTTCTACAAATTCTGCCCCAAATTCCAGACAGTAACTTTGGCATTCATTTCTATTTCTATTAAGACAGACATCAAATCCCCACTAAAAACATGCAGTGAGAGAGACGTAAGCATCTAAAAGGAAGTCTTTGAATGTTTAATTATTTTCTTTTCACTTGCCTTTCCCCAAATCTTCTCTCCTCCGACTGAATTTGAATCTGGATACTTTTAGCTTCTACTTGCAGTCATTGAATCTTGTTATGATATTGTTTTCTGCAGGCATAGAGTCATCTACCACTAGAAATCTCCTTAAGTGCATGTAATTATGAATCCTATGGAGTGCATCAGACTTCAAAATTCTCACCAGCTGGGTATTTTTCCAGACGGTGGAATGTTTTTTTGTGTTCTGGCTGAAACCTCACTTAAAGGCTAGTGTCATTTATGAAGGGAGGATGTGATACTCTGGTAGCAATCTCGCTCATGCTGCAAGCAAAGGACTGATGGGGCAGGCACATGCTCAATCCAATCAGGAGTACCATGTAATTGCATGCTTATGACACGAGTGGGAGCCTGAATGTTGCGTTGGGAGGATCAGCTAATTCTGGGCTGATGATCCCTTTGCCCTCAATTAATTTTTCATCTCTGAATATAACTTCCCTTTTCTCTGCTTCAATGTGATGTGAGCCAGGCAACTAGAGCACATGAATTACAGGGTACAGATAGAGCTGCTTCACCCCAGGTCTACGACCACCATGCAGAAATGCAATGACCGCTGCTTCCCAGCTACAGTGTGTGAGTATCTCTCTATCACTAGCCACACACAGGGGCAATAATCCTCCCGGCTCCCTTAGCAAATCCTCTGCCAGCTGACCGGTTATTACTGGTGGTTGTGGGTGGAGTCGTGTGAAGTCACACAGATGAGCTTAAACCTCATCTAAGACATTCTGCTTAGCAGGGGCTGTTCAGTGGACTATCAGTATGACTATTCTCTTCTGCCACTGAGCAGATTTCCTAAGATCTATTCATCCTTGTCAAAGCTTTGAGAAAACAATCTGATCCAGCCAGCAATAGCACACTGTAAATAAAGCAAGAATGACTAGCAGGGAGATCCTGTTAACTAATAATTGGGTACCCAGTACCATTATTTTTACACCTTACACAACTGACATAAAAAAATCAACTACCTTTTGGCAAGAGCCAATGTGAAAGCGTTAAAATCTGAGTTACAAGATTAGTACAGAACAGGGCTATGCAGTTCATAACATATTCATTTCAAGTGATTATTACTACTTGGCAGGGTTTTAAACTTTCACATTAAGTTAATGCATTCAGTTTTGCCATCCTTATTGTTTGTCATCATGGCTGACGATTGTAAAATATTTCCATTGAAATGTTACAAATACAAAATGTTGTATTCAAAGAACTGTCTTTTTATTGGCAAGATGATCTTGAATTTTAGAAAAGCTGTAGAAAATTTGGTTAGAATCAATCAAATTAACTCTACAGTGCCTAGAAATCATAGCATGAAGAACAACTAAATGATACTCAGCTCATACAAGATCCTATCTAAATTTAACTGCTGTATCATGTTAATGAGAGATAAAATGCCCTGTGTCCACAAACAGATGGTGTTAGCCCACATTAATAAACTCACTGGAGAACTTAATATGCTTAGATTTAGATGGGTTATTCTACTGGATGACGCAGTTGATGACGCATCCTGAAGCAATGCATCTGTATTTGGCAGTTATTTATCATCTTATTCTGTTCTACTGGATATGCTGTCTGCTCTCCCTGTGCCCTCTCCTGCCTCTGCGTTATCCTGACTGGCAAATATACAGGTGCAACCCTTTGCGGTCTTTATTTGTGGACGCCAAACACAATCAGAATAAACCACTTACTGTTGCACAGCCATATTTTGTATTTTCACACAAACCCTGGGTTTTACTGACCCCAGGGAAAACCTGTGAATCCATCCATGTATTTGGAGAGAAGTTGGTGTAGCCCTGCTCTCCCTGCATGCAATCCACATGCATACTCTCTCTTACTTTATCTCTCCCTTCCCCCAGCAGAGTGGGAAGGGATATACAGGTATGAAAGATATGGCTGCCCGTTTCTGCCTTGCTCTGTCCCACTTGAGGGCTGCAGCTGCCAGGGAGCTGGCATGAGCGTGGGGATGAGCTGGGCTTAAAGCCACTGGCACCGCTGTGACTCCCATATGGTCTCTTTTTAACTGCAGGCTGTGATTTTGCCTCACTGTAATCTGCCTCCCAAGGCAACAGATTGAATCTGGACATTCTTGCCCAGGGATCTTTTGGCAGCTCATCCTATTTGCACTTCCAAAAGCATAAAATGTTTGTATGTTATGTTTTGCATATTAAACCAGTGTTCCTAGCTTACAGTAAATAAATATTTAAGACATATTAAATAGTAGGCCTTACTGCTTCAGAATAATTAAACGAAGCATTACATGTGATTGGAAAGTGGTATCAGATGTGATGGGATCATGGTATTAATTAAATGAAGGCTGCTTCTGGTGAATTCATTTCTATGAATTTGATCCACCTTATCAGCAATCTCCATGATCATTTTGTTATATGAATAATGCACAAAGCTTCCCAAAATAAATCTTTTGGAGACTGCTTTACTTATTTTCTGATGTTAATTTAGTGTTCTTTAAACAAATGTTGCCTAGTACAAAAGCTCTGTAAATATGTGCAGTAACTTAGAAATGAGAAATTGTAGGAAGCAGGTGGAAGGGAACATGTGCAAACTGAGAGTTCATTGTGTTGGAATTCAAAAGGTATTTTCATAAGATATTTGCAATATTTGTACAAAGATACAAGTGTGAAGTCTGCAGAAAGCTTAAGGTGTTTTTACTTACTTCATATAATATGATCTGGAAGATGGAATAAGTTGACACAGTAGTTAATATTCTTTTCAGAAATTAACTTTCAGAAATTACCATGACCATCATATGGAGCTTTAGCTGCTGGGCATGGGCTTTAAAAATGGACAAAGAAAAATTGCTTCTTTTGAGCCTAAGTACATCTGTAGAGTTTGATGAAAGTGTATATTCTACTTGCAAACCACAGATGTATCTGAAAAGTTACAAAAAAGAATTCAAAGATTGCATTCTCTGCCTTCCAAGATTCTTCCCTGCTCTCTTAACAGGGAGAGACTGTTTAATTTCCTTACAATTGCTCTTTCCTGTTGGGACTAGAAACATAAATTGTTTTCAGCTAAGACATTCAGGAACATAAGAGGAAGAAGTTTTATGCAGATGAAAAAGAAATGAACACAGATATAGAGGGCTACAAGCACAATAAAGCACTAAATACAGTTGATACTTAAATTTGTACCTAGTCCCTTTTTTTCTGTGGGCTATTTTAATCTTCATACACCTTGTGCGTGTGGCCACTTACAAGGATGTAGTTTTTCAAGTAAGAACTGAGCGAAGTTTAGTCTAGATCTGAAACACCTCTAAGAAACAAGATATTTAAAGGTCATTGAGATATTACCAGAACCACTATGGCCTCTTTCTTCAGTCTAAAAACAATAAGGATGAAATAAAATACATAAGATTAATTGTGATACTCTTGGTCAAGTATTAGGCAGGTATCGGATCCCAGAGCAATTTGTTCCACAGTCTTGTATTAGCCTTTGAAAGACTTGAGCAAGGCTTCAGATGTCCAAATTTTCTTTTCATCAAATGGGGAAAGATGCTCCTGAAGTTCACTCATCCTCATAATGCTGAGCTTTTCCAGGGGTGTGCAGGAACAGGGCTTGGGCAATGAGTGGGGATTGCTCAGCCTCTGGCAAAGACTCTGCAGCACCTAAAGCGAGTGCCTTTGCCTACCCAAGTACCAAGAGACCATCATCAAATGGAAGCTGATGAGTTTGCTCACAATTGCTGAAGCCAAGGTCATGTGTAAATTGTAACACTGGAAATCCTGAGGTGAAAACTACATATTAAATGAACAATTATTTCTTGAAAACCCTGAACTATATTTCCTAGTAATTCCTGAATTAGGGAGGTATCATCCTTTTTTTTTTTTTTTCCCCTTCAGACTGACACATCCAAAATAATACAGTACTACTAAAACAAGAAACTGCTCTTCTTCCCACAGACCCACCACTAACCCTAGTTGTTCCTTTCCTGATTCAAGAAAGTCAGATGGATTCTACATTTCCTCACAGATGAGAAGAAAAACATGAGCACATTTTCATTGCAAAATCTGAGTAATTCAACATGAACTTAGTTGATTTTTCTCTTGTCAGAATACATTTTTATTCAAATATTTTTAAAACCTTTCCTGGTTTAAACAATGAATATATTTCAATATAATATATATATAAAAATGAGAAAGAAAAAAACCACAAGCAACACCCAGAGACTCCTCCTCTATGGAACATGTGAAATGAACTGTAGAACAGTTGGTTTAAGTGTGGAGGTGTACTTCAATTGTGTTTGAATAGGTATCAGCTGATTCCACCAAAGGGCGACCAAGGTCAAGGACCATCATAAAAATCAAAGCAAGGACTTTTCCTAGGCAAGAAAATATTTTTTTTTTCAAAGAAAGGTCAGTGCTGCAGTCAACATATTTGCTTTTTTTGAACATTTATTTATTTTACTTTAGAGAAAACTACTTCAGTTTAGCTGTTAAATATTGCATACTCCTTATCCTACTTCAAGGCTTGCAGAAGCATATTTCATAATTAATATTTGTATGCTTCTTATAGGTGACCCCTCTTATTTGCACAACTCCCTATAAATTATATAAATGAATGACAGACAGAACCAATTAGAGCTTTTGCTCACCAGGATAGAATGGCACTTATATGTTTGTGCAGTCTCATTTTAATGGTTTCAGGTTCCACAGTTTCCCTGAGGAGATTATTTGAGAGCTTACTGCAATTTATTCTCATGATAGTCAGCTTCAACATTTCCTTTTCCAATTGTATCATAATACAAATACATCCAACATAATGTATTACACATTTTCTCCTCTTGTGAAGCCAGGTAGATTTCATAAATCCAGGAATAAATTCACCACCTCTTCTTATGTCCTTATAAGTCTTTATTAGATGAGCTATGTAACGTATGCAAGCCTTGACAGCAACTTCATAGTTATGGCTCTTTTGTGATTTGCACAAAAAAAGAAGCCATCGAACCCCAATACTGCAGTTGTACTTTATTTAATCTCCAAATTAATTCACAAAAATAAAAATGATACTTGTTTTTAAATAATTATATTACCGTATATGTTACAATTATAAAATACTGCCCTTTTTTTATGCACACTTTCAGAGTCTTACCCCTACCTTCTCAGGGTGATATAATAAAACTCCAGGAGAAAGTCTCAAGATGTGTCTCTGCAATGATCCAAATAAACTTTCCAGTTGAATGCACCAAAAGGAGTAGCATCATATAAGCACGGCTTATTCTATCTTGTCATGTGGGCTTGGATCTTTATCCCCCCCTTTATCACACTCCCAGCCTGCCTTTCCCATTCAAGCCCTGCCATGGGATTGTCCCTGTTCCAAGGCTCATGCTCAGCTCCTTTACCAGGTAAATGTCCTTCCACAGGTAACAGGGCTTAGATACATCTTTTTTTACAAATCCAGATCAAAGGGACTACAGAGATGGGGAAACTCCTAGGCTGGCCATTTTAACTTACTCATCTTGAGTTATACCCATCACAGCACAATTTTAAAGGAAAAAAATGACAACAAAAATCCAGGGAAGCACCTGTTAACATCCCGATAGCTTGTGTATGTTCATATAACTCTAAAATTAGGCAGAAGATGGCCATTAAATTAGAGCTCACGGAACACTATTCCTACCCAACATATGAGTCCTACAAAACTACAAAGTCTCCTGGAAGATCCCTCAGGAGGTACAGATTTGGTAATTAGAAAATAATAGACTAAAACCATGAAAGCAGTAAAAGTTAGCTTGTGCACTCAGTAATGCACAACAGGTGCTCTAATAGTGATGGCAGATGTCTACTACTCCACTAGATTTTACAATTGTGGAAGATGCTACAAATACCAAAACCTCTAGTGTGACTAATAATACCACTAGATCATTTTTGGAAGCCGGCTTTAGAAAACTAAGGAAACACAACTAGAGACCAAGGGAAGCCTGCTCACATCACACCGCTGAACCGCTGTTGCAATACCCTCACCACATGCACCTACCAGCGGAAGGGGCTCATGTGCTGGAGCCCTCCAATGTGTTACATGCTGGGTAGCCAGTGGCCACCGCCTCCTGCCCCCCTGACCTGACAGGACATCTTCTACCAGCTGGCAAGCCAGGCAGATCCCTGCGGGGAGCTGTAACCAACCTTTTCCCAGCCATGCGGTGTGTGGGCCCTGTTAGAGGGAGTCTCTGCTTTGTTCGTCGAGAAATCTGTCATTTATTATTGAAAGAAGCCCTGTATGGCTGAACTAATCACTGGCTGGAAGTCTCCGGAGAGGGAGCAAAGGAGAGGGCAGCCAAATCATTTGGAATGTGGCTAAAATACATTTGAAAGTTTAAGGTTAAAAGGGATCACTGGATCACACACTCTGATGATGGGCCAGTAAGTCTTACCACTACTCTCAAACTGAACCAAGGAGCTTGTTTATGATTAAAAGAATTACATTTGCAGTAGGTTATCTCAGCTCCTGACCACTGACTCTTCTGACATGCTTTTTTTCCTACCATTTTAAAAAGCTTTAGCATGCTCATGAAGGTATTGGAACACTGCAGCCAAGTCAACTCTTGCAGATCTTTTTGACAAATTAAATTGATGTAGCTTTTTGAAGAAGAGTTGCAAGGGATTTCCTCCAGTCCTGTAACATTTTGGCAGGTCTTTCCTGCACCACCTAATCTTTAATGTCAGATATACACATCTTGTTCTAGTACCAGCCTCATTAATAGACACAGTAATTGATTTCCTGTGCGTGATTCCTGTTAGTGCATTCCACAGCCACACTCGTCACATTGCACTGGGACCTCATCTGTAAGAGTTTGCCTGAAATTGTTTTTAGACACACTTTTTCCAAGATACAAGCTCTCGTTCCAGAGGCATGGCTTGGATTCTTGGAAAATAGATAGGCATTTAGCTGCAGCGGTCTGTTTGAAAGTGTGAATTTTTCCATTTTTACAATCCAGATGACATTGCAGTTGCTCTCACAGTAGTTTATCAAGTTACCGTTTAGCACACCCACAGATTTTATTAGCAGGGAGTTTACTTTGGATCTATGGCAAAGATCCTGAAATACACAGAGCCTGCAGAACCTTGCAAACCCCAACGACTTGAGGATAAACCTGCGATTGCTTTTTTTTTTTTTCCTGATCTTTCAAAAGCCAGAAACTATTGGATCGTTTAAACCCATTAACTGTTGAGTAGCACTAGCCATCAGAAGCACAAGTGGTATGAAGCACAGGACGCAGAGACCATTTTGCGGTTCTACACCTTACGGTTAAGACCGGCAGAGCCACGATGCTTTCTGCACTGTCTCTTCTCAATTTACCTTTAAGTCTCCCGACTGCGGGGACTGCTCCATAAGACCTGTGAGAGGTCCGATTTTAAGGACCCCGACCCTCATCACCC